>ML996194.1:69982-121224 GCA_010093805.1 Polyplosphaeria fusca
CTGCGTTGGTTCTTCTTGCCCTTGCCCTTGTGGTGTGGGTCTCGAGCTTCAACGTCCTCGCTGCGTTGGTTCTTCTTTCCCTTACCCTTGTGGTGAGGGTCGCGGGCTTCGATATCGTCAACCTCCTCGCTACGCTGATTCTTCTTTCCCTTGCCCTTGTGGTGCGGGTGTCGGGCCTCAACGTCCTCACTGCGTTGGTTCTTCTTGCCCTTGCCCTTGTCTTGTATTGGTCAGAATGATTGTATTGCGTAAAGGGTGCATGCTACCTACGATGAGGAATGGGGTAAGGAGCCGCCTCACGGAGCCGAAGGCCATTCATAACATGTCTGGCAAGAGTCGGACCACTTCCCTGTCATGCAGTCAGTATGGCTCGCGAGAAAACCAGCTAGACTAGCAACCTACAGGATGACGAGCCTCCACAACTCCCTCACTCATTGGCTTATCGGTCACGACATAGGCGGTCGTTGAAGCGCCTAGCGCCAACAGAGCAAGTCCGGCAAACTTCATGATGAAAACAAGAGAAGTATGTACAATGGTAGCCAATTAGAGGAATCAAAAGATGGTCCGGCCACCAAAGAAGGACTGAAAAGAAGGGAGAGAAGGAATGAGAAAGGAATGAGCAGATTTGAGTTCGATGATCGCCTGATGTTGGGCTGAGCAAGAAATGCTGGTTCCTTTATTCGAGTCTTGACGGAGCTTGGACGTGGAGACGTGTCCCAAGTCCTGTATGATGCATTGACGCGGAGGGTGACAGTCGGGGGAGTAACCGCAGTGGCGTCCACTTGACGGCTGTGTTCTCGCGCTGTCTGGGCATAGCTCGCGAGATGGGAGACATGTGTTGCCTCGAGTGTGCAAACGGGAATAATGTCGGGTTTCTAGACAGCACGACATTGGACAGACGGTGCCCCTGGACGGCTAGGACGGATGTGCAATGCCATAGGCGAGGTCCTGAGTGCGGAGGCAGAGACCAAAGGCCGTCTTGAGACACAGCCTCGCCAAGTGCGTGTTTGAAATGCCCAGCATCTTGGACAGTCTTTGGGATGGCGCAAAACGTTGTGAAACGATGCTTGGTCGTCAGATGGGCATGCGATTGGTACGAGAAGCGCCCCCGAAAATGCCGCGGCGGCCGAGCTCGGGCCCCACGATCAGTAACAGGTAGGTTTTCGCGTCCAGAGAAGGCGGAGACGGAGGGAAGTGCCACCACTGTTTGATCTTGGCGATCGAACTGGCCAGGGTTGAGATCGTGGCCGGACACGACGTCTGAAACTCAGGGAACAAGCGTGCGACGCCAAGCGTACCAAGCCTTTGCCTAGCGTCCATCACCAAACCAAAACGGGCCTCACTAGCCAACCACACTCCGTCGCTTGCCCGCTCAGCCTGTCGCAAAATGCTTGAGTGCGGTAGGCATTGCCGCTCACTGGCTATTGTTGCCTGAGGAAGGCATGGTGAAGCGCGGACACCATCCTGCTTGCGAGTATCGCTTCGGACATGCGCTCCAGCTTGATACTCCCGCAGGGTCAAGCCTGGCGGCTCCAGACCAAGCTTCGTGATTCCACTAACACATTTCCCTTCTGAGCACATGAACGGACTTTACAGGACTTGTTCTTCAAGCACCGCCTTCTAGGCCCCCAGGAGAGGCTCATCGAGACGCGCACTGCCAAACTGCTCGATCCTCTGCTTCGGGTACCAGTCACCGTTGGTTAATCAGCACCCTAAACACACCTTCTACTCTTTTCAGTTTTCGAAAGATACTGCCCTTGTACATCCTATTGCACAACATGAACTCAAAATACGAAGCACTTCAACACAATGGCGAGGCGCCAGATTCAGCGGACGATGAGAAGGCGGCCTTTCTCGGCGGCGATTCAACCCATTATAATAGCAAAAGGAGACATCTCATCCTTCTCACATACTTCAATGTATTTCTCGCCATGATATCGGCCGTCACGCTAGTGTGCACCATTTTCTCACAGAAGAGAACGTCGATACACTCCGCTGCCAAGTTGATGGATCAATTCGGCATCTTCTGTATGTATTATGCCTTGTGAAAAGGGCCAGAGAAGGCTAATAGCGTCTCAGCTCCAGCAATGCATGTGGTGGAGTACAAGCACACCAAGTTCCAGCTACAGAACCCCATCAACTCTTCCGAGTTTGTTGGCAACACAGACGATGTCGAGAATGCCTGGAAAAAAATCGCGTACTGTCAGTACCAGCCTCAACAGCTTCGCAGATCTCGATGCTGACAGCTCTACCCAGTACCTGATCAACTGGTTCGAGACGAAGATTTTCCCAAGCTACAAAAACCTAGCGACTCCCTACGAGTGACTGACCCCAAGACTGGCGAGATGGGATATCGTGCCGGTCTCGAGGTCTTTCATCAACTGCGCTGTCTGAACCTCGTACGCATGGCAACTTACCCAGAATACTTCCCCAAGCTGTCGAGTGACATCAAAGATGGGTCAGGGGATGTTCGCATTCATCTTGGTACGCCCCTATCACTGTGACAGCAGTGCGAAGCAGCGCACTAACTCTTGTACTAGATGATTGCATCGAATCGTTACGAATGAGCCTCATGTGCCTTTCCGATGTCAACGTGTTTACGTTTCACGACAAATCGGGATTCAAAAATCCAATTCCAGACTATGAATCACATCATGTCTGCAGAAACTTTGATGATATCAAGCAGTGGGCACTGAATAATGCGATGCCGGCTTTGGATGTATAGATGGCTTGAGCATATCTTGTAAATACGTATGGTGTAGTTTGGTGCATAGCATGATCTGTTAGCGTTCAATCATATTATTATCTCCCAAAATGGGTTTCGAGTTATCCTTTGCTTTCAAAGAAACATTGCATGCAGGATTTCATTGCCCCCACTGGTCGAAAGTTTCCGATTTGAATGTTGCCTCCAGTTCATGCCAACATAAGAGTGCTTGCGTCTATTTCGGACGTGCATCATCGGTGCCTACACTTACATTCCTTTCTCTGGTTTCCTACAGATGCCCTCGTTGTTTCTGCAAAACGTTGAGTTTCGGCTTGGCATCTTGGATCAACGTTGATCGACGGGTACCATGCTTCCCGAGCAGGGTTTCCCCTTTCTCGAGCCTCAAGCACCGATTGGCGATCCGGATGATTCCTGAGCCGATTGCACGAATAATGTATCTTCGTGAATAGTGAGCACGTCATTATTTACGAGCGTGAAGAGGGATATATTCTTCAATCAAGAGGCAATCTTCAATATCCAATTTTGCGCTTTCGTGGGACTACGACGGGAAAGTCGCCGCATCGCTATGTCGCGCGATCATCATGATCACAAGATGAGCTCAACGGAAGTACTTAACATAAAATTGGAGAAGAAACCGATGATTCGCTTGACGTTCCACATCTCCGTGTGTCGGTAGAGCTCGACAAGATACGCGCGTTATAGTAACAACGCCGATCAGCGACGATTGAGGAGAGCCCTCTGCCCAACTTTCGCTTGGGATAAAGTCATCCGAGCACGTCTACAGACTCGCAACTGTCATACAGCCTATCCTAAATGCATGTTTGCTATACTGCAATAGGTGCAGATATCCCACCAATGCCAAACATCTACGAGCACCAAGCAGTCGGCAGATACTACACATACTCTCATGCCCGGTCGTAGTCCAGCCTCTTCCTAAAATAACCCGCTTCGACCTGCGACATGATCACCCTGGACGGCCACGATCGAAAAGCGGACACGCGGAACGGCAATAACGGCTGATCCTAAGCATGTGCCACACCATATCGAATTTCCCACGCCAACCGTTGGGAAAGCGTGCGCAAGCAATAACGATAGCAGCTGGGCTGTTTGTCGGTCTGGGTCCATATCCGCTGTCTGATATTGATAACCATTGCAGTCATACTTTTCCTATCTGCGTTAGCCATCACATGGCAAGCGACTCTCTAGCCAATCGCGAACGTTCATCCGGTCATGGGAGTCGATTCGGGTCAAGCTCCAATTACCCGGCTATGTACAACGGTCCCAGTCCTCCTCAAACTTAAATGATTTTCCCATCTCTCCAGATGAAGAGCGCAGAAACGTGGGCACTCCCAGTCCTGTCCTCGCAGAGATTTCGTGGTGCCTGGCAATATGCCGGGCGAGATGAGGGGAAAGCCGCGAGGCTGAATATAGAGCTTGGTGGTGCGCCCGAGCCTAGGTTAGCAAACCGGCGGTACGATTTTGATATTCATACGAGGCTCTTAAGAAGCAGGCGGCCCGTGTCCACGAAATCTTGATCTCTTCTCGGCTGTTTTTCTCTTGACGATCGGCTCCTGTTGATCCCTTGATTTCCTCTGGATACGCCAACGTCTCCTCTTCTGTACTTTTATTGCGTTCCTGACAAGAAGTCTTGGGAACTCAGTCTTCACGATGCAGTTCTCCATCCTGGTCCTTGCCTTCGCGGCCGCAGTCGCCGCCAATCCTTACCCATGGGCACAGGCTCAGTTCGAAAGCACGCTCGTGATCGCAGCGACGACAACTGGACCCAGGGCGAACCACACTCGACGACCAAATGCCACCCGACACAACCCGCACAAGGAGCCAACGCCGACTTTCAAGCTTGGTTGTGAATGCAAGAAGCCGATTATACCAGTGGATCAGCTGACACCGGCGGAGGTAAGATTGCAAACTCCTCTGACGAAGTGGGGGAAAGGCTACGGAAAGTGTGGAACGAGATTGCTCTTCCATTCACCCAAAGAGTCGAAAGAGTAGAAGAATGTGGAACTGAACATATGGACTAACGTGTGATCTTCTAGAAATGCGAATTCGAGTACGCCGCCTCAATGGCGTGTTATTACCGTGCAGCAGGAGGATGCCCGATGCCGACTCTCGCGGTAGGTTGCGTTCAATTCGTTCCTTCATCACACAGAAGACGAGTGGGTTGACCAAATACTGACTTTGCATAGTGTTAAACTTCCCACAGACCTTATGTTGAGGTCTCCGACGACGAGAAAGGCAACTGAAGAGAGGAAAGATGCCGATGGGATAGTAAGAGTCGATACCCGAGTCCACGAAACCCACCGTGTATATAAGTCATGGGCGGGCGAGAGTGGTGTTCAGGCACAGTAAATATATGTTAAACCAAATAGGACAGGCTTTTCAACATACATGTCATAGCGCAAACGCTCCATCCAGTTATCAAACTCTCTTGCGTCTTGCATTAGGCATCCGAATTCCAAAAACTCGACAGAGGTCAAAAACACCCGAGTATTCCTTGTATTAACCTCCAATATCGACGACCGGTGAAGTCAACGTCGCGCTTGCACCCGAATCAGCCTGGCCACGGCGTTGCCTGACAGCGACGCGTCATCCGATCGGGATTGAAAAAGACACGGTTTGATCAAGGTACCGTTTCAGCGAGGCCACTAAGCTACTAACACACAGATCTTGTTCACTTGATGATTGGAATAGAGGTTGTGTTGCGCGATATGAAGACGTGCTGGAAGAGAAGAGGTGACACGGTGTTGGAAGAGACGGGACGCAAGCGCACGTGCGGGTTTGGTGACTACCGGTAATCCGATGCTTCCTGTTCCTCCCACATGCATCCATCATCAGTTTCCCTTCCTCCCCGTTTGTTTTCCATCGCCATTCGCAGCTTGACAATCAGAGACATGGATTGTGCCTTCCGCAGGGCGCTATTTCCCGTGCGCCGCTCAGCCACGGTCGCTCAGCCGCGAAGGCTGCAGCAAAACGATCAGGCTGCCGTTTCATCACCACGTCCATAACTATTACGGTAGAACATTCGTAGCGATTGGAACCCCAGCTATTTTTTTTCTCATTCCATGCCAACTGTACGCATGGCCGATTTCGTGCACGTTGAGCTTCCCGCCGAGGAGGAGCCTCTCCAAGATGCATTGGCGAAGATGCAGCTGAAAGATGAAGATCCTGTATCCGAACCGCCACCGTCGGCATCGCATCTTGACTTCTTGGATTCGCACCCTTTCGTACGCCAGGTGGTGTGTGACAAGGTTTACGGATGCATCGTCGGGTCAGCTCTGGGAGATACCATCGGCTTGTACACAGAATTCCTCCCTAAGCACCAGTGCGACATGATCTACAGAACCGGAAAATTCAGCCTTGTGGATCCAATAACTGAAATATATCCGGACAGTCACCGAAGTAAGTAATGAATCCTTGAGAAAAGTTTCATTTCACAGCGCATGCGCCTGCCTCCTCCTCTGTTTAGCTTCCACTAACGTGATCATAGACCGATTCGAAAAGTGTGCCTGGACGGACGACACTGATCAAGCCTTGCTAATCTTGCTTTCTTACCTACATCACCACTCGGATGTGGATGTGCTTGCGACTCTACCGCAAGACTTTGCATCACGACTTCGCATTTGGGTAGACCAAGGTTTACGGGCATTGGACAGACTACCGTGTGGCATTGGCAACCTCGTTGGCTCGGTAGTTTGCCATAAGTCGTACCTCAGCAACCCAACTGGGCGTGCCATCGACCGCTGGGTCAAAACAAGCCGTCATGTCGCGCCCAATGGCAGCCTGATGCGCACACATCCGCTTGGCATCATTTGCGTTGGGCTGAGCGAGGAAGAAGCCTGGAAACTCACCGCCGAGGTCGGAATGACTACCCACGTGGATCCACGGTGTACCGTATCTTGTTGCGTTTCTGTCGGCTTGATTCGTGGCATGCTCCGGGGCGAGGTCAGCAACGAGCAAGACGTCAACTCGACTATCGAACGCGCCTATGACTGGGTATTCTCGCAACCACATTTAATGAACCCCGGGCTTGATCCCGACCTTACTGAATTTGAGATAAAACGACTGCTCGAGCGCAGAGAATTCGAGCGTCACGTCTACGCAGCGGATATGGAACATTTGATGCTCGATAGCAGAGCAGAGATGGGCTATGTGTACAAATGTCTTGGATCCGCTATCTTGACGCTCCGACTGGGCATTCGAGCAACGAAGGACGCCTCTGTTGTGTCACACTCTCTCTTCGAGACCCTCATTACCGAACTGATTATGGAAGGAGGTGACTCGGACACGAATGCTGCAGCTGCTGGTGCATTGCTTGGAGTGTGGGCAGGCTACTGCAGTCTCCCCGCTCATTGGTCAGACGGACTTGCGCACAAGGATTGGCTCATGTCCAAGATTGGGCGGTTGCTCAAATCTACGGGTATTCAAGAGGGCGAAGTGAGCGAAGAGGTGGATGAGGCACCAGACGGTGGCAAAAGGCTTATGGACAGGAGTGAGTTAGAAAAGCGTGATCGAAATATGCTTGAGATGCTCATGTTCAAGGATAAAGCACGAAGGGATCAGCAAGAAATGGAGAGAAGGAAAACCCAGACGAAAGGTCTGTCAACATGGTTCAAGAAGTAGACGGGGCAATCCTATCGAGGGCAGGTGGAGCGAGGAAAATTTATCCATAGTATTCGATAGGTGAGATGGATCTGCGAGACTTTCGCAAGTAATAGGGTTCCTACACCCACAATCAAAAATCCTCTCGCCTGTACATTCCCAAACAATCATGCCATACAGCAATCACCCACGTAATCAAGCTGCCAAGGCGGCAGGCGCATTCATGTCCAGCCACTGAGACGGCTTCGGCTCCGTCTCCTCGGTCCGGACTTCACCGTTTTCACTGCAATGCGGGCACCCGGCAACAAGTAAAGGCAACCCTTCAGTTTGCCACGACAAGCCACGATAAAATTTGCTACCTTCCTTATAATGGCAATGCCTTCGTCCTCTGTGCAACAACACAACCATACCCGCTATCGCTATCAGATGCTTCCAAACAAGAATTCTGACGGTGTAATCACCACTCATCTGCCTGAGGGCGAGAGGAGCGACGATGGACAGCATGTGGACGAGAACGACCTTACTGGGCCATTCATTCCTTGGCAGACGCAGCTAGCATCAGACTTGAAGCCTCAGTGGCACCGAGACTCGTATGCAACTACCATCTCACCATAACCGTACGCTACTGACAGCATGCACGCAGATATGTCGGAGCGCTTCTCTTCAACATTTGCGCCTTCATCCTCCCGGCCCTCTATTCAACACTCTCCAAGTTGTGGGTCGCCAACATCGACCCCAACATGGTCGCAACCACAGATTCCTACACGTACATTGGTGTAGTCGCAGAGGTCCTCAATGAAGGCCTACCACGAGCCTCATGGGTCATCATAGGCGACAAATCCCGAACTTTCCGCTCTCGTCTCCAAATCACGCATACCCTCATCCTCTTTCAGTCCATCCTTGGCCTGATCATGAGCATTGCGTTTCTTGCTGGAGCTTCAACGTTTGCGAAAGGCTTCGTGCCCATCGAGATCCGAGCTGCGAGCTTGACATATGTTCGCATCGAGGCCTTCTCTGCATTCAGCTCGGCGCTTGAGTATGCTGTCAACACATCCACGCGCGCCCTTGACAAGCCAGACGTCCCTTTGATCATCAGCTCGACCAAGTTTGGAGTCAACATCGTGCTTGACTTCATCTTCATCTCAAAGTTCCATGTTCGCGGCGTCAGCCCAACTGTCAACGCCCAAGCAGGAATTCAACTTGCTTGCAATCTAGTTTCTGCGTTCGCTGGCCTGGCTTACTTCATCTGGCGCACCAGCTTTAGTGCAAAGTCGGCCATACATTCAGAGTCGCCAGTGACAAAGACTACGCCATCGCTCCCAGCCCTCGTTACTTTGGCACGGCCTGGTTCATTCACCTTCGCCGAGTCAGCTATCCGCAATGCCCTCTACCTCTGGCTTGTCCACGGCATCGTCAGCATGGGCAAGGACTACGCCACCGCCTGGGGCATCTTCAACACGATTCGCTGGGGCCTCGTCATGGTCCCTGTGCAAGCACTCGAAGCCACAACCCTGACCTTTATCGGCCATTCATGGGGAAAATTTCGCGCGACTTTCAATCTCGACGGTGCAGATGTACAAGCGAGCTGGTACCAGTTGTGGAAAATTACCCGCTGGGCTTTCTACTCTGTTTGCATCGCACTCATTGTCGAGATCCCGCTGTGTCTACTGATGTCGTTCCTTGGTGCCCGGCCGTACGCACACTGGCTCTCGGGCTCGGACGCTGTAGCGGATATCACAGCGCACATGTGGCAGACGATTGATTGGTGCTACATCTTCTATGCCACATCTACACAGCTGGCCGCGATCTTGCTTGCCACTCGCCCTCTGTGGTATCTCGCCCAATCTCTCGCTTCGAACCTGCTATATGTTCTTCCTTGGGCCATTGTGTGTCAGGTGACAGATTTGAATCCCGGGGATGCATGGACCTACCATAGTCTTGTCTTCGGAGGCAGTCTTGTATTCTCCTTCTTCGACATTTTGATTGTGGATGGGATATGGGCGTGGCGATTGAGCAAAGGCAAGATGAGGGTGGGGAGGATGCACACAGCCTGAAATGCAAAATGCGATTGTACAAACAACCCAAGTGATAGTTAGGAAAAGTAGCAAAACATTCCCAAAGGTATAATAGACTCAAAATCACCCAATTTCCCTCCTTCTTCTGACAACCATTTCGCTGGTGCTCTCAGAACCCTGGCAACGTCAATCCCAAACACCCCTCCAATGCCTTGATAACCCCACTGACCCCCTCAACCCTCCTCGACTCACTGACCCCGCACCTCACCATCGGCGAATAACTCCTGATATGCGGCTCCAGCACAATTGGCCAAGTCGTGTTGCTCTGCACGCCGATGCCCGGCTCCACGCTCAGGAAGTAGTCGCCCCAGAGCGGGCCCGCGGCCCAGTACGTCCAGCCGATGAACTGCGGGTTCTGCTCCATCCACTTGATGGTGTTGTTCAGCGTCTGGAAGCACGGGTTGTTTCCGCCAGCGCCGAACTCGGAGAGGAAGGCCGTGTAGTTGTTCTCGCGCAGCCATGTCGTGGCGGGGATGATGTTTGTCGGCGCCGCTTGTGTGCATTCCTCGTGTGTGCCGGATGTGTCGTTGTCGAAGTAGAGGTGCATGTCGAAGGCGAAGTTGTTGAGCGGGTCTTGGATTGCAGTCAAGACTTCGGCATTGGGTTTGCAGCCTTCGCATGTCGAGTTAAGCCAGCGTTGGGCGCCAGTGAAGCCGTTTCCGGGGACGAGGATGAGTTGCTGGGCGCCGGCGTTGCGGATGGCGTCTATCATGGCTTGGTCGTTTGTGAGGACGAGTTCGGTGGGCATGTCGTGGGGTTCGTTCATGATGCCGAAGATGACATTTGGATTCCTGACGAAGCGTTTTGCGACTTCGGACCAAAAGGCGGCGAGGTTCTCTGTCGTTGAGGCTTTAGAGTCGGTGGAATTGCCGATGATTGAGCCTGACTGAGGTTGCATAGACGGATCGTTGTACCCTATCAAGTTCAGTGTTATGAGAAATTCCATGGAGCAGTACACTTACGCATGTAGTTGTGGGCATCCAGTATTGCGTAGCCTCCATTCATCGTAATGTATGTCACTGCATCTTGGAAGGCTTTGAAGTAAGTCTCATTTAGTGTGCTCCCCAATCCCGTCTCAAGCGGACACATTCGCTCCTGTATTAAGTAAGCTTTGGTCGGCAATCAAGGTTATGGTTCTTACCAGGAGAAAGGGCACTCGAATGGTATTTGCGCCTGACGCAAAGAAGAAGTCGATAGCGCTTTGGTTGATGAACTGGTAATCAATGCCAAAGGCACCAGGAATATTTTGCTGCGCAAACTCTCCACCAGCTGTGTTTGAATCAGTACCGCTTTCGCAGTGAGTGCACAACGACGGCCCTACCTGAATTCACGCCCGCGTACAAGATCTCTGCCGAACCCCAACCCGCGAAAAGTGCGCTGGCGAGTCCAAAGCTCACCACGCGCGAAAGGAATGCCATGGAGAATAGGAATTAGTGAATGGAATACGAGCTGAAGTAGAACAAAACGAGCGACGCTATACCACACGGCGAAAGCAAACCCTCCTGCGATGCGGGTTCGGGACATTGTGGCGCTAAGTACCCCAATGCGCACCTTACAATTGCCGGGACGGCTGTCGGCAGGTGCATTTCGCAGGCATCAGATTTTCTGACTGCGTGCATTGAGAAGTGCAAATATCCAGAAGTGGACGCTGTGTTCTCGATGTGGCCTGGTGGCGGTTGGCGTGGGCGGTGTAATTGGTGGAGAAGGGAAATGCATAATGTGTAGCCCTACGAAACATATGCGCCTCCAAACCGGAACTTGAGCCGTCCTTCAGATTATTTGGTTCTGGTATTAGCCTAAGGCGTCGCATTGACATGTCGTGGCTGCATGAGGGACCTGAAACGCAGACACGAGACGTCGGCAGCGCGAAAAAGTTCGAAGAAGGGAGAGCGAACGTCATGATTTGAACGAGATAGATTGAGCAAATAATGATGTAGACCTTATTGCACCTTCTGAAATCTATCATGGACCATCTGATGAGCAAATTTCGTATGTCGTATGCGTAAACCAACGGAAGGACAAGAGGTAGAGAGAGCACCATGATCGCATTTGGCAGCTAGCTTATTCTAATGATGTAGCTCACAAAGCTCTTTATTCTTTGACGATAGCGCGTTGTAGACTGATTTCGCTTCTTCGCGGGGCGTTCCTCGATAAATGTGCTTGAAGATGCAGGAATGAAGTAGTGAGCCAAGGCTGGGAAAGAATTGCTTCTACTTGTTCAGAACGCAAATTAGCACATTACAGAAAGGAACAACCGAATGATGGAGAAATATTTCACGATTAGACTGCCAGTCAATGAGAGTTGGATGATATTTCGGTTGTTTTGGGATGCAGACTGCTGGCTGACTGGTGTGATGTAGGCAGTCGTTCTTGAGTCATGCGCCCTCTGACGTAATAAGCTCATGACTCATTCACCTCTGAAGCCATTCCGGGCCTGCTTCCCCTCTTCTCTCCTCTTACGCATCTGAACATGGCGTCTCAGAGAAAGGCCCTGCCTTCCCGCGCACCCTCCCTAGAATTCTCTCGACCACTAAGAACGCCCGTTTGCCCTACCCTCCCCCCCGAATTATGGATCCGCATCCTCAGCCACCACCCAGATCCCGCTCATCTCTGGACCACCTGTCGCACCCTTTCTCGCACGTTCCTCGCATATACCGAGCAGGTCTTCGCCGAATACCACCTCCGGAATACTTCCGTCATTTTTCCGCTCGAAAAATATAATCTTGGGGGTCAGACAAAGAGGCCAGAAGCTGAGGTGGAGTTTGAGAGGTTTGGGGATGGGCCTAGGAAAGTGACGGCGTATTTTGGGCTAAAGGGGAGGACAATAGGGGAAGTTGAGCATCAGGGCAAGAAACGAAGGGTCGGAAAATGGTTGACAGAGGACGAGATAATGAAGAGGTGGGAAGACAGAATGCAGGAGCGTAGCGCTAAGATGCCGGGATACCTGATCCGAATCGGGACCTTCGTGAATGACACACATCTACCTAATTTATCGTTTGATCCAATCAGGAGAGAAATCAGCTTCGAGTGGCGGGGGATGTTCACAGCATTCTTCAGGGAGCAGCTGCAGCTGCGTGCATTGAAAAAGAGATGGGAAAAGGACAGCGCGAAGAAGTTTGAAGAAAACAGAAAGCAGCTGGCGAAAGGCGAGAAGCTATCTGTAGACGACCTCCCAAAGTCGTGGGCCTCGATGGAGGTTGAGCTTCGGAAAAAGATACGGAGGGCGAGGCTGAAGGAATGGTATAAAGACGACGAAGAGATGGTGTGGGCACTTGGGAGTCTGAAGCAATTCGAAAACTACCACACTGCGTCCGCAAGAAGGCCACTGCCCGATATCCTTGGATTGAGAGTTGGAGAGAGATGGAACCTGAGCCTGCACGTCCTCCAAGGGCTTTATCTGGACGAATGGAGTTGCATGCACCGTATTGACACCAAGGTCGAGCACCTAGCACAAGAGTCTAAGAATTAGTTCTCTATCTGGTATCTACGAAAGAAAAACATCAATGGTTCTCCATGACCCAACCGCAAGAAACCCAACGCGACCTCTCGACGCCTCCCAACCCCCCAACCTCCTAATACGTCAAACTCACACACTTCCCCTCCCACGCGCCCTCTTCCTTCACCACCCTCCGAAAAATCCACTCCCCAACATCCCTCCTCCCAACCGTAAACCCAATCGCGGGCCCCTGCCCCTCCCCCTTCCCCTCCTCCCCCCACTCCCACCCCACCCTCACCTTCTCCAACCCCCTCGCCTCATAATCCTCCAAATGACTCGGCCTCACCACTACAAAATCCCTTACTTCCTCCCCTTGCGCGGCAACCGCCATCTCCTCCATTTTGCGCTTATCCGCGTGCATAATGGGCAGAAACCACTTGTAAAACCACAACATGGAAAGCGGCACATCGCGCTGCCGTCGGCTCACCCCCGTCGACGATACGCACGTCAACAGCGGCTTGCGGCCATCGGCTGTACGCTCGATGTCCTGTCTGCGTAGCACGCCGAGCGCGCTCCATAGCGCGTGCATGCTGTCGGCGCAAATGGTCGGGTCGGTCAGGGTCAGAGGGCGCAGCGGGTTGAGCTGGAAGCGAGGCTCGCCGCCCAGACCGGAGACAATGTGGTCTACGAGGCGGTCTTTGTGGGTCGGAGAGACGAGGGCGAGGGATACGGCGGCAGGGTCCTTGGAGTCGCCTTGGGTGATGGTGAGGAGGGAGTCGAGAGTGGATGAGGGGATGGAGTGTTGTGAAGTGAGCATTTCGACGAGTTTGGTGGGGGTGCGGACGACTAGGGAGAGATGTTAGATTGGGGGGGAGGATAGGAGGGAGAGGATATACGAACGTGCTGTGCAGTGGTGGCCGGCAAGGAGGGCGTGGGCGAGGGCGCTGCAGGCGCATCCGCCTGTTGCGCCGAAGAAGGCGATGGTTTGGGGAGTGGTGGACATGTTTTGCTCTCAAAGTCGAACGTTTGGTCGAGTCAGTCACTGGCTATTCTTCAAAATAATATATATATATATATAAACTCTTTCTTCAGTTTCCCAAAGATCTGTGTGTGTATCCCATCAATCCAACATTCCTCGCCCTCTCTTTATATAGTCGAAACCACTCCCTCCACACCACACACCTCTCCATCACGGCGCAATCCCGCATCGACTTCCTAAAAAACAACTTTTCGCGGCGTAACACAAAAACGCGTCGAATCCTCGTGTAGTGCCAGCTACCATGGTAGAACCATTCAAGTTGCTCCGCGCGGATCGAAGTTGGCCCGGTCGCGGCTGAAAGCGGCTTAGAGCTGCCAAAAGCGGGTTAGGTAGGCGGTTCAGCCCGACGATGAGTTTCCGCTTGTGGCGAGAGTTGCGATACTACACTTTCTGATATCCATGGGTTTTTTTTTGGGATTTTGTGGTGATGATAGGATGTCTTTGTAGCATGTCAAGAGATTGATGTCTGCGTGCATGTGCGACGGCGGTTGGGGCGCTCTTGTGCAGCCTGAGGATACCTAGATATCGCCTGGAATCCCCCATCGGGCAATATTCAAACAATACAAAATCTTTAAATTTAGAGAGACGAAGGCTTCTAACCCTTTTCACAGTCTTAGTCAACGCTTGACTCATCATCCAACTACTCTTCGTACCTTCCTCCCGAGTTACCGGTACGGTCTCGCGACCTCGATACTCTCCTGGCGACCCTTTTCGGTATCCGAGTCCTCTCGTGCAGTCGCTCCTGCGACAAATCTACCATGCGTGGCCTCTTCCATGTCAGAGTCAGCCGACACATCCATGGCGCGGCCGCGGTATTCAGGACCGACCAAGGTCAAGATGATCACGTAGAGATAGACACAGCCCATGAAGATGCAAATGACCTTCCCGTACTCGTAGCGCTTCACCTTGCCCTTTGGCGGGAGCGGGAACCGTTCGCCAATGGTGGCTTCGATGGTGCTGGAGGCCGAAGACACCAGGTTACCGAGCTGGTATGAAGTTCCGACAACGAAGGTGCGGAAGCTGCCCGGCGAGAGTTCCATTAGGTGAATAGGAATCACACCCCATGCGCCTTGGACGCAAAACTGCTCGAAAAAGGCCGGCGCAATGATCTTGGTGCTGCCCACAAAGGTGTATGGGTAGAGGAGAGCGGCGCCAATGATCGAAATGAAGATGATGGAGAAGCGGCGGCCGAAGATGGACGAGCAGTATCCGATGACGGTTCCGCCCGTCATAGCGCCCAGATTGGCAACTACCTGCGTCACTGTGACTGCATCCGGGCTGAAGTTGTACTGGTTGGAAAGCATGGTCGGGTACAGATCTTGCGAGCCGTGGGACATGAAGTTGAAGCCGGCCATGAGCAGGACCATGTAAACCAGGAGCAGCCAATGCTTCTTCAAGGCGACTTTCCCTTCCTCAAGGAATACCTTCGCTGCATTTGGCGACTCCTCGCGGATTCTTTTGCGTTCCTGATACGCCTGGGTCTCTGGAAGACATAGTCGGAAAATGATGATGAGGACTGGCGGTCCAGCACCAAACCAGAAAAGTGGGCGCCAACCGTGTCCGACCGTGTTTACGAAAGCACGCGAAAAGACGGTGGCCAAGAGATAGCCAAAAGCATAGCCTTGCTGAAGCATGCCGGATATGATACCGCGAGCTTCCTCTGGACAATCTTCGAGCGCTGTACAGGTTAGAATCGAGTTCGATGCAGTTACTGTTGTGGAACTCACCCGTCGCAGCAGCATTGCCATACAAGCCACCCATAGCGATACCAAACAGAGCCCGTACACCCAGGAAACTCTCGTACGTAGTGCAGAAACCGGTACCGAGCTCGAGCACGATGAAAAGTATGTTGTTGATGACAAACGGCCATTTGCGTCCCCACCGGTCGGCAGCAAGACCGAAAATGATGGAGCCGACAGATCTCAGCATCAGCACCAACGTGATACCCCAGGTAATGTCGGTCTTGGTCTTTCCGAACGTCTCGGCGAGCTCCTCGACTGTGAGCGAGACGGTGAAAAAATCAAAAGCGTCCCATGACCAGGCGCAGAAGGCAACGAGAAAGAACATCCATTGCTGGAAATTCAATAGACGCAGGAGCCGGATGGGGTTCGGGACCTTGTCAAAAGTCGGAAGTGCCGATGGAATCCGGGTCGCGATGTAGCGGCCAACGGACATGTGCTCATCTGGATGGCCAGAGCTGACATGAGCCCGCGACTCTTGGTGTGCCTTTTCATCCATACTGGCAGGTGTGGTGATGTTTTGTGGAGGGGGAGTGGCTCCCACAAAGAGAGCAGTTGTTTACCAAATCCCGTCACCGCTTCGAAAGTCGCAGTGGGAGGAACTGTGGTCGCGCGGGACGACTTTACCAGCGCAAGTCCAGCAAAAGAATGCGCACGTCTGGGAGTTGAACGAGGGAATCTTCCTCCTTTAAACCCGGCAGTGTGACCCATCCACCGCGTGCTTCCATGCAGATCAACCGCCAGTATCGGTGCCACCTTCCCATCCACTCCTACTCTTTACCGCAGCTGATGACATCCGCCCAGCCAACGCAACGGCCGCGGTTCGTTTGGCGCACCAAAATCCCCACCCGTGCACAAACCCCGCAGCCTCCCGGCGTCCTCGGTCCAATTGCGCGGCGTGTTGTCCAGGGTGGCACCCCGGATCGTGACCCAATGTCGAGGTGGCGCATCTTGGCCAAAGACAAGGCCTGTCAAGCCCGCTTGGAACGGAACATAAGCGTGGTGAAGCGCAGCGCCCAGCGGCATGGCACATGAGCAGCAAAGGCTTGATTCGCTCTCTCGCCGGCATCCCATTGTTGCCTCTGTGACTGTCGGACAATCTGACGACAGCCTCCTTGGCGCCGCTGGATTCCCGAATTCTTCTCGGTCCCTCTCCCGCCGTGCATCTCTCAGCGCGACTCGAAGAAGGACGATGAACAATGTGCTGCGGGGAGAGAACTCTTCTCAACGTTGCCCTCGTCTGATCGTCCGAAGCTAGAGAGAAATTCAGCCGTTGACATCTAATTCCCCACACCCGGAGGTAGTTCTGCTTCCGACGAACCTGGAGGAGTCGCGGAGAGGCTCGTATCGATGCCACCCTAGTCAATGCGCACAACGGTCAAATCTCGGAGCGCGACTCGTATGGCAGTGGAGCGCATCGTAGTAGGCATGCAGGGTCTGCCTGAAGAAGTGAGCCGCTCGCAATCTTGAGGCAATGGCTTCCGTGAAACGCCGCTACACGATAAGTCCTCGGATGTGAACACTTTCGCACGCTGTTGATCGTGTAGGTAGTTGTCACCCGCGCGCGGATTGCTGAGATACTGGAATTTCCCGGGTGCGTTTCTTGCAGCAGATGCTTCTGAAACCTGTTGTGGATGATGTGGTATTGCGGATTTTGATCGCGCCGACTCGAGTGGACCATGGCTGTGGGGTTGTGGATCAATGGCAGATGCTTGGGTGCTGGGAGGCTCAATTAGATCGGAGGACCCTCGGTCGTACCGGTTTCGAGAGCCCTGTGCTCCGAGAATAGCATCCCGATACTGCGTGGGTGGATGATTGGTTATAGAATGAAAGGCCAAAGGACAAGCTGGTGTTTGAATGCTCGTGATAGTCGGGGAAGGTGCGGTTCAACCAATTCGGCAGGCACGATCGTCTTGTGAGAATCGTGCGTCTAGATGCTATCTATCAAACTTTTTTACAATCCATGTGACGCCGTTCTCTATGCATCTACATTCCTCCAAAGTTCAGATTAGAGAGCTACTTGAAGCGGCTCAGACCCTCTCATCGTCTCTATATTCATCCTCCAGCCTCTCCAGCTCTGTCAAGCGCAATGCCTCCTCAACGTCGTTGACGAAGTGAGATCTCCCACCACACATGTCGACGATGCCGCTGGTGATGAACAGCTTCCACACCGGGCTCCTTTCGCTAGGAACTCGACAGAAGAACACCTTGACTTCTCTGTTCCTATAGCCCTCGACAATCTCACTGAGAACCTGCGCACCAGCTGCGTCGAGTGATGTGACACCGTGCACATCGAATATGATGTTTTGGTTGTGCTCATCGTGCCGGACTCTGGGGAGCGCTGGGTGCGCTGCCCCCGTACCATGTGCCTCTAGCCGCTTCAGTCGGTTCTTGAGATCGCCCGTATTGGCGAATGTAAGCGGTTCCGGAATTTTGACAATCAGGTAACCTTCGATGAACTCTACGTTCGCGGGATCAAGCTCGGCATTGGTGAACTTATCGGTCGTGCCAGGAACTCTTCCAAGAATCTGAATTCTGGGTCTTGTGGAATGTCGGATCAGTCGTAAGATAGAGAGGCCGATGCCCACACCGATGCCGCGCTTCAGATCCCAGAAGATGGTAGTGAGGAAGATGCCAAACATGAGGAACAGCTCAGACCATCCCCGGACCCGCCAGAAGAACTTGATGTCGTGTGGAGCCTCTTCGATGAGAGAATAGGCGACAACCGAGACCATGGCGCAAAGCACTCCCTTTGGTAGAAAGTAAAAGTAGGGAAGAAGGAAGCAAATGCTGAGAATTGTGATGAGTGAGAGGAGGATGTTGCTCATGGGCGTTGTGCCACCGGTTGATGCGTTGACTTTACTACGCCCATAGCCTCCAAAGGCAGGCAACGCCATAAAGAGGCCACCCGCAATGTTCGCGGTGCCGAGGGCTATGAGCTCTCGGTTGGCGCTCAGCTGCATATTCTGGATGGAGTCCTTTTTGCCTTGATTATTGCCCAAGCTCTTCGCAGCAACCGAAGATTCGAAGAACCCTAACAGCGAGATTATGAGGGCAGTATTCACCGCTTCTGAAGCATACTTTAGGTGCGACGTTTCGTACGGGAAGTGGATTGCGAAGAGGCTGCCGCTGCTCTGAACCTTGCCCAGGACAGCCAGCCCTTGTTTGTCCCACTCGAATTTCCACGCAAACACTGCCGACAGAACTACGACGACGAACCTGTCAGGGATGTAGGCCACCGATGGGTACCGTGATTGAAGCCTCTTCTTCATTTCTCTACATTCGCGTTAGCTGTGCCTTGGGATGTAGGCAATCTGAACCCACCGAAAGAACATGATAATGGCAAAAGCAGTGAAAGATACGATACACGTAAGCCCGTGAGCATTGCCCGCGTTCCTGCAGAGGAAGACGATCTTGTCCAAGCAGCTGCCATGAGACACCTGGTCAGCGGCAAGTCTCGCGAGTCCCATTTCTGGGATGAGTTGGTCGACAAAAATGACAATGCCAATGGCGCTGATGAATCCGCGTAGGAAGGGCCGGCTGAGGACATTGTCCAGAAAGCCTAACCGAAAGATACCTGCGACGAGAATGAAGGCGCCAGCCATGCTGGTCACGAGGCCTGCAATCTCGGCGTTACGTCTGCCATCGTTGTCTTCAGACGTTCCCTTCTTGATGTTTTCTCGCACAACTTCGCCAGTGAGGAGAGAGCCGGGAGCTTCGGGTCCCACAATCATGAGTGGACACGAGCCAAGTATCGCGTAGATCATAGGATTGATGGCAAAGCTGTACAGGCCGTGGATGGGAGGAACGTGCCCTAGATTGGAAGCGTACGAGAGGGCCATGGGGATGTAGAAAGAGGCCATTGTCAGGGCAGCTGTAAAATCGCCCTTGAGATAACGCCACTTGTACTGCCGCGACCAGTTAATGATGGGTATGTAGTAGGCAAGATACATGGTCCGCGAGTTCTTTATGCCATGGCGTTTCGCGAGGTATTTTGTTGTGCTCATCTTCTGGCCGCTCCCGCCTCCAAGTACTCCATCTGCAACAGTGTCGCCCAGCAAGGCGTGTGTCGGGTCTGCGCCTTCGCCGTGTTGCCCTCCCAGTCCACCTGGATAGCGTCCACCAAAGCCCTCGCGCGACATGGTCGAATCGATGCTGCCATAGCTTCTGTGCGTCCACGGTCGGGGTGACAGGGAGCCATGATTACAGTTTTCGCTTCCACAGCCCGATGCTCGATCCCAGTCTTTGTGGTCTATGAGCCTCTGTCGGACAGTGTTTTCCAAGTCAATCTCGAGGATACTTCTCCCGTGTTCCGGGGGAACATTCTCGTCGTTCGCATGGGCCGAGGCTCCGTCGGGTGGTGGTTGAATGCCGTCGGCCGAGAAGTCGAGGTCGCGATGCTGGGTAGAGCTCGAGGCTTGCGGTTGCTCGTCGGTGTAGGGGCGGCGGTGCATCGTGTCATCGGGCGATGCAGAGCCCTCAGAGGGGACATAGACCTCCCTCAACTGGCTGGGATTGTGGGGCGCATGGGGATTGTGCGGGCTGGAAATGGACGACTTGCGGCGGGCGTGAGAGGACTCGGACGATGACGACGAGGCCTCGCCGTCGCGCTTTGGACCCATTGTATCGCGTCTCTACCGGTGTGGCTCAAAGCAAGGCCTGTGATTAGCCGTTGGTTGCGAGCACCGCTTTGGTTTTCACGGAGACGAGACAGAAAGGAGGAAGGCTTTCCGCAGTGCCCATGCTTCTGGCACTCGGAGTAGATATGAATGAGGAGCGATCAGATGAGAGGGCGACGTAGCATTTGTGTGTCTGTGTCTGTGCCTGTGGTCATTCCGTGGCCGCACGTGCAGCCTTGGACGTCGCTAAAGGATGCCGTAGCCGTGACGTCCCGTTCTCGGAGCGCGGAGTAGTCGTCCCTCACCGCCGGGCAGAAAAGAACACCTGCATGGTTGGAGTCATCGCGCGGCTTTTTATATGCACGCGAGGGCGATATAAAGCCTCAATCTACTCTCAGAGACACCATCTCGCCTTGAACTGCACTTCTTCCCAGTTTCCCAGAGTTTCTCCTTGCAATTGGCCTCGCCCACGCACCATGAGCTCCTATCCCACCCTCCACGCAAGGGCCGAAGCCAAGCATCTCGAACATCGCTCCTGCCTCACTCCCACCACTGCAAAGAAGCTGCTCGCGGCTGGATACCCCGTTCTGGTCGAGCGCTCCTCCAAGGACCCTCATTACGCCCGCATCTTCAAAGATGAAGAGTTCGAAGAGGCTGGCTGCACACTGGTGGACGAGGGGTCGTGGAAGAGCGCTCCAACTGACCGAATAATCATCGGATTGAAGGAGCTTCCAGAGGAGGATACGCCGCTTGAACATACCTTTGTTCATTTTGCGCACTGCTACAAACAGCAAGGTGGCTGGGAGCAGGTGCTGGCGAGGTTTCCTCGCGGCGGCGGCACCCTTTATGATCTCGAATTTCTCCAAGACAGCACCGGCAGGCGAGTCGCAGCGTTCGGCTACCATGCTGGGTTTGCTGGCGCGGCTCTAGCTATCAAGGTACAACGTAGAATCAGTCCTTGCTACCGCCAGGTTTGCTAAACAATGTACAGACATGGGCTTGGCAGCTCACCCACCCCACCGGCGAACCTCTTCCCGGACTCGAGACTTTTACCGACGGTAGGGGGTTCTACAACAACGAGGATGAGCTGATTGCCCAGCTCAAGGAGGATGTTGCAGCGGGCGAGAAAGTGACTGGGCACAAGCCTTCCAGCCTTGTCCTGGGCGCTTTAGGTCGCTGTGGTTCAGGTGCTGTGGATCTGTTGGAGAAGATTGGATGCAGCGAGATCAAGAAGTGGGATCTGCCTGAGACAAAAGACCGCAACGGTCCTTACAAGGAGATTGTCGAGTCAGATATGTGAGCAATCTACCCTCAGAAAGATAGATTACGCTGATCGTACTGACGCTTCGCAGCTTCGTGAACTGCATATACCTCTCCCAGCCGATACCTCCTTTTGTGAACATCGAGAGTCTCAAATCGCCTAATCGTAGGCTCAGTGTGGTTTGCGATGTTAGCTGCGGTAAGTGAGATCCTTACGTTCATTCTTGCTCACGCTTACAAAGATAGATACTACCAATCCTCACAACCCGATCCCAATTTGTAAGTCTATGACTAGCGACATTCCTCTTGATCTGCTGGCTCACATTTGTCAGACTCTATCAACACGACTTTCGACAAGCCAACCGTTGACGTCCCTGTTGAGGGCGACGGACCAAAACTAGCTGTCATTTCGATTGACCATCTACCTTCGGCTCTGCCACGAGAATCTTCCGAAGCTTTCAGCTCAGCTCTGCTGCCTAGCTTGATGGCCTTGAAGGACAGGCAGAGTGCGCCCGTTTGGCAGGGCGCCGAGAAGCTCTTCCACGAGAAGGCAAACACTCTGCCGGGCGGCATCCCCAAGAAAGAAGTCTGAGCAGTGCTTCAAACTTTGATGATCTGCATGATACCACACAATTCCCTTGGGTAGACAAAAGGCGTTAGATTTTCCGGGTAGAAGTTTCGAGGAGACTCAGCGAACAAATCGTTCCCAGCAATACTCCATGTAGAAACTTCAATCGGTGGCCACCTGTCGGTTCCACCTTACCTTCCTTGTTCTTACCAACAATCGCCTTGTCTCCCTTTCCAAAAATCAATAGTAGACTATCCCTATGCGCATTGCTCGTCACCAATCTCCCTCTGATATTGGCTCCTGCAATTCTCCCCATTTTGCAACATCATCTCTCAATTCGGCATCACGGCCAAGAGACTTCGTGTTGATGATTGTTATTGTCATTGTCAAAGAGCGTGCGGTCGCGATTCGGATTATGATGAGGCCTAGGACGGGTGTAAGGGAGGTTAGTGAAGGGGAACATGAAGAGTGGGAAAGAGAAGAAAGGGAATTAGGAGGGAAGATGAAGGGTAATTGATGTCTTCTCTGAACTCAAGGTATCTTGCGGCTAAGAGCTCATTGCCGTCAAATCTAAAGCTCTTTTCTGACAAGCCTTTTCACTGGTAGATTTGACCTCGTTGGAGCCTCCTCATCCTTTTCCAAACTATCGTATAGTATCGCATTTCGGGATATGTCGTATCCGTTCCAGTTAGCTGTCCAGCCATTACCAGTTGGTGCCAACCTAATACTCGTCTCCCAAGTCCCGCGGAGTATTTCTTCATGGATTAACGTCTTGGCTGTAACTCGGTTATCGTTCCCCCTATGAAGCCTTGAAAGGAGCCACAATTGTCTACTTTTTAGCAGCGTGCGTCTTTAGAAAGGTGTGAAAGTCACCCGACATCCGCCTATCTCTTTCGAGCAACCATAAGTAATCTATCTATCATGGTAAACTTGCTACAACTTTGAGTCGATTAATGCGTGTCGTGGTGGCACCGTCCAAAAAGAGACGGTTGGCAACATTGCACAACTCAGCCGCTGAAAACAGATTGCGCGTGATCATTGCACGTAGGCATGCAGAAGCTTTACGCGTTTTGCGGCATGCTTTGGAACATCAGCTCGAAGAAGAAGTTTTTCAGCAACTTTCACTTTCCGAGTACGCGCCGGTCGCCGCTCGGTTGTTGACTTTCTCTAAAAATAGGACTCCCTTGCCCATGTCCTTTCACACATGTGCACATGCAGGTCCCGCCAGCGGACGTTGGGAAGCTTGTCTGGAAATTAGCCCAAACAAGCTTTAATATGGCTATGCACCAGATATTCGGCAAGCACTTGACTATGATGTCGCGGTTGGTATCCATGGGCGCGGAATGAGGTGTAGATCAGGGCCTGAATCTGCACATGTGCATGCATGTCCCCCCTGCGTTACCGGTGTAATGTAGGGTGGTGTTTTTTTTAATAAAAATTTCTTCGTACTAGTTATAGAAAACATTTCTTAATCTTACTCCTTATCCTCTTTCTACTCCTCTACCTTACTACTAAATCCTTAGCGGAATTTTCTTAAGGCCTTAGTTATGGGGTTTACTTATTAAATTACTAATATTATTTTACTAAGTCTCTATTAACGTTACCTTAGTACACTATTTTAGTAGCCAACAAATCACATACGAGCGTGCATGCCTGTGTGAGAAGATCAAGGGTGGTGTTGGTGCCGGCATTGATCAGCCCTTGCAAGCGAACGAGAAAAGTTAAATAGTGCCATAGGCTGTCCTCAATTCTAAGCAATCGATTCCCGGGAACATCTAGAGTTCGGGATGAGAGTGCAAGGGAAGATGGTGGATCGGGCGGGAACGTCGGCTGGACATAGCGTCTACCGGGGTTGGCGGGCACTATGACCGTATAGGTTCAAACGCTGCGCTGCTTACCCACAATCTGCGCCAAAACAGCCTCAGGCGTCCACTCTCGAATCAAGATTTTGGAGCCACGGGAATGAAGGAGCTTTCAAATCCAGGGAATTGTTCGGAGAGGCAAATGTGAGCTGCAGGTGTTGACCAGCCCCCACCACACCCGAAAGCTTTAGGCCAACTGCTGCAGAATCCAGGGACCTCCATCAGCCAAACAAAGACCATTCGGACGTCGGCATCGCGTGTCTGCCTTGCCAAACGAAATGGAGCTGGAGTCAGAGGACAGTTCTCTTGCGGAAGTGTACGAGTACGATGCCCATATGCATGCTTGATCTGCAGTCAACTCCAGTGGCGGGAATGCGGATATTTCGCCCCCATGAAGCTTCCCGCACGGCTGGCTGTGCTTGAAAGCTTGGCCGTCAAGACTACCTTCTTTATCCAAACGGGCTTCTGCTATGCCGCATGAGGTTCTACGCTGCGCTGGGAGCTTTTGAATACGAACAGTCGCCATCCAGGGCTGAGTTCCATGCCCTTAGTTTCGGGCCATCTAACGATCGGCACACCTACTCTTCTCAAGCTTCAGTTCAGGGACCTATGACAGCATAATATGCGCCTTGTTAATCTTGACCGAACCAGTTGAGATTTGTGCCTGGATGCGCGACTAGCTGGACTCCCGAAGGCTGCGAGTAGGAGGCAATGCACGTCCTCGTTTTGCTTTCAGAACGACATCATCTTAGGAAGCCTGAACTTCTTCCCTGATTTGAAGAACCATGTCTTGATCGCAAGCGGTATGAATGCTGTTCTATAAAATCTCCTTGCTCTTGCCGTCATATCTACTTCACTGACTTGTGCTCTGACTAATTTTCCCCCATCCTCCACGTATCCGACTACTGCTACCGTAATGAAAACATCCACCTGTGCCGTTGCCGTTGCGGGCTTTGGGTCCATTGCGGCCGCAAGTCCACTGCAGACACGGCAGAACAAAACCATGGTGTACAACTTCACCGCCATCAATCCCTCACCAGAGATCGTGTGGACCCCATGTTTCGACAACTTCACATGTGCTCTCCTCGAAGTGCCCTTGGATTACTCCAACACCTCGGCTGGTACAGTTGATATTGCCTTCCTCAAGTACTGGTCAGACAACCCAGACGCAGAGGACGTTCTACTCAACCCAGGTGAGATATGACCTTGCGGCCTATCTCATAACCTTTAGCTGATTTCACTTGCAAAGGTGGACCCGGCGGCTCCGGGGTCAATATGCTTCTTGACGACGGCTTAGAGAGTCTCCAGGCAGTACTGGGAACCCAGTTCAATCTGGTGGGATTTGGTATGTACCACCATACGCTTGACATGGTCACCATTTGTTGGTCATTAGGAAAACGAGTCCCCCTAGAACTCCACTTTGCACCCAAAATGCAGGGCATGTAATATCCTACCTAACTTAGGGTACTAAGCAGCGGATTTGGGGGGGTTTTCTTTCTAGTGATGAACAACGAAACAAAAGTCTTTTGGTCTTAGGATTCGAGAGCTGACACACGCTAGATCCTCGAGGCGTTAACAACAGCGGGATCAACATCAACTGTTTCACTGGCTCCCCCTCCGCACGAGATGCATATATTGGAAATACGCTTGTACCATTTGACAACAGTACAGAATATGGGATGGCTGAAGCATATCAAAAGCTTGGCGCTTTCGGAGAGCTGTGTACCGCCGCTGATGCGAAGTTGAATGGCGGTACTGCAAAATATGCTGGAACTGTTGCCGTGGCACAGGACATGCTTCACTATGTCGAACTACTGGCCGAAAGTAAAGGCTGTGCTAAAGAGGAAGCAAAGATCAACTACTACGGTATCAGTTACGGCACCGTCCTTGGAGCTACATTTGCTACCCTATTCCCTGATCGACTGGCCCGCTTCATTCTGGATGGTAATGTAGACACCGAGGACTACTACCTCAGTGGCTCGGAGAATGGGATTTACGACACTGATGCAGCCGGTCATTCATTTTTCGCCTACTGCTTTGAAGCCGGACCACAACTGTGCGCGTTCCATCAGAACGCTACCTCCGCCGACGATTTGGAAGCGCGATACCGGGCTATAATGAAAGCACTCAAGAAGTCTCCGATCGTAGTACCAAGCTCTGACGCCTTAGTCCCCCCAACTCTATACACTTGGAATAGCCTAAGTGCACAGGTTTTGAACTGGCTATATGGCCCGTTCGATACGTTTCCCATAATGGACCTGGCATTGACCGGGCTCGAAACAGGCAACACAACGTTTCTGGCTTCACTGTTGGAGGGCACACCTCAGAATTATAGTACCGGCATACCTCAACGCATGATCTCATGCATTGATCAAGCTGGGAGGAACAATCTCACAGACTTCGACAAGTTTACAGACCAAGTCGATCTGTTTTTGAATCGCAGCTTTTACGGTGGTCCCGTTTTCGCCGAGTCTTGGTCGACCCCATGTCGGTCGTTGAACATCATCCCACCGAAGAGCCAGCTCTTCGAAGGTGAGCGGTACATCTTATTATCAAAACTGCCAGTACTGACGAGCAACCCAGGCGTGCCCGGCGCAAACAAGACAGGAGCGTCGATCCTCTTCATTGGCAACACTCGCGACCCTGTCACATCCCTCCGTGGAGCCAAGAAGCTGCACGGTCTTTTCGCGGATTCGGGTCTGCTAACATTGAATGCGACGGGCGTGAGTTATCTTGCGAATGGTGTAAGACGTTGTTATACTAACAATTGACCAGCACAGTTCGTTTGGGCAAATGTCCACATGTGTCAAACAGTATACGAAAGCTTATATGGCTAATGCAACTCTTCCCCCTCCTGGAACTCTATGCCAACAAGATATTTTGCCCTTGCAGGTTCCGCCCTCGGCGGCTGCAAAGCCATAATCAACGGAAGAGGTTGAACGTGGTGATCGAAGACAGGGTGCTGAGTGGAAAGCAAGAGTAATGGTGGTGGCATGGTTGTCAGCTTTCGACATGTGAAACTTTTGTATTACTATTGAACAAATTACAGGGGCATATCACCCGTCTTGCAGAGCACTCTTCCCTTACAACGTCGTATCTCGCTGTCGTAACACAAATCTCGTCATGTGGAGTTCTTGTCCGACAGATTGACAATTGCATTTACGACGAATTGTCAATCGTAGCGATGTTTGGGGTTGTCTGGGGAGGTTGTCGTCGACCGAGGTTTGGGCCCGGGTGGCGAATGCATTTTGAGAGGCTTACGCGGTCTCCGGTGAAGGAATACGAGGAACGACCAGTGCAACGAATGGCACCGGGCCCAGCTCTCGGATGACTCAAAGCACCAAACAAAATTTGACGCTGGCGTACAATGGGGCATGGGAAAGTTGAAATGCCATGGGGAAAAGTCGGTCAGCTTGGAAAATTGCCCATGGCTGGAAGCTTCGATGCTAACCGGATAGGGACGGTGTGGCGCACGAGTGGCGCATGAGACCCTTTCTTCGTGGCAACTGTCCTCTGCGCGACCTGCACGATAACGCATCCACGACGCAAGTCGACCATTTGGTCGTATCTTATGACTCTTTTAACCTTATCGCCGGATTCTACGTTCGTTTGTGGGAAATGACACGAGCACGCGAGGAAAATCGCCACCGAGCCCTTAGCCGGACTGTGCTGTGATTAGCTGCATCCTACTGTGTCTCACGAGCGACTACGCGACAGTAAAATGACTTGACTACTGGGGCATTGATTCTCTTCTGCAACCCACGCTTCAATTAACTGTGCCTGAAGCTGTGTGGTGAGCTTGGCGATGCCATGCCGTCGGCGCGTTGTAGAAGCTGCTAGAACGAACTCGATCGAGGTTCCCAAAACGTCACATTTACCCATGTTCCCCAAGCCTAGCTGTTCGGATTTCACAACCGTCGACATAAAGGTTCATTGGCCCCGGCGCACTTCTCCGGAGGCGTCAAGTTCGACAAAAATTGAGCACTGAATACGTGACCTAGCCATTGGGTCGCTTCTTCCGTCCCCAGTCCAGTTTGCCGCCACCGGCTCCGTGTAACGGGCTTTCATCCCCCAGAGAAAACGATAATGCGGCGCCCAATTCTACCTAAAGAGCACGAGCAATCTTCACGACTCTATTCTGGATTCTGATACAACACCCAAAGCATTAGAGGTGCGGTGCCTCGAATCTAAATTCTGTATCAAGATCCCGTCGACTGAATTGGAAACTTTTCACTTTAACAATCCTAACCCTTCATATCAACAATTCAGAGAATTTTGTAAGGCATTCCATTTGATCCTCGGTCGAGATTACTAATGTACCTATCTAGATATTTGAATCGTTGTATTCATCAACGATTCACGACGAGTCTCTTTGGACCTTATGGACATCCCCGGAGCAAAACGTAACCGGCAAAGCAGTGCCATGCCCAATAATTCGCAGACCTGCGATGTATGCAAGCTTCGTCATCAAAAATGCGATGGTGAGCGACCGACCTGCTCCCACTGCGAGCTGCGTAATTTGAAGTGTGTTTACTCAAATGTACCGGCTCACCATGTGGATCGTTCTGTCATTAAAGAGCGCGATCACCACACTGAAGACAGATCAAAGAAACAGCGCGTCTCAGAAACCTTCTCGTCTCACCCAACATCCTCGGAAGACGTCAGCTTACCGGATGCTGCTACTTCCAATCCTTTGTCCCCCCTTAAAGGCGATCCCAAACCCGATAAGAGATCAACAAGAGCTAAAGACCCTCAATGCACCAGAACAGCCGGTGTACAATATCTGGTCGATATGGCTCGAAGAGCAGTCATGACCAAAAGCACTACCGACGATAACTATACTTACGCACTCTCTTCAGGGCACCCCATCCACTTTTCCAAACGAAAACATTTTCCAAGGACGGGTATACTCGCTCCAGACGCCAGTCTTCCATCGAAAACCACCTCAGAATCCTTACTTGAGATATTCTTGGAAAGTTTGAACAAGCTGATCTACGTTTGTGATCCCATGAAAGCTTGGGCTATGCTGAACAATCTATATGATGCCAGAAGTTCGCTAAGACACCACGAAAGATCTTTGCTGCTTCTGCAACTATCACTGGGAGCCTTGTTCACGGATGATGCCACTGAAGAAAACACCATGGAGCTATTTTCCCAAGGGTTACGATCCATGGATATTGCTCTAATAGATGACCAAGGTAACTGGCTTTGGACTGCTCAAGCCAATTTGCTGATCTGTCTGTTCGAGGCAACAACAAATCCAGGCAAAGGCTACCTCACTCTAGGTAAGAAAAGAAAATTGATAAATTTGTACAGCAATTGGTTAACATCTTTCACAGGCTCCGCTATTAGAGTTGCTCAAACATATCGCCTTGACTTCTCATATAAAGAATGGAGTAATCCGCCCCACGAGACTTACTCACAATGGAGACAAGTCTGGTTGAGCATGATATACGTCGATTCGTGAGTTATATACTGACGTTATGAATGGGTCAATTGCTTACATGGATCAGATGGCTATCTACTGTCCTTGGCCGCACTCCACAGATCACGTCTTCCACATCGCAAGATCCGTTCCTGAAGAACTTAAACCTCCACTACTGCCCTCCAGAATGTCTGAATCAGATTGTAGTTGCCAAGATGGGTATAATAATGTCGAGAATGCTTCGAGATGTGCATAGCTCGAACCGCGTCGACGCCCGGGTTCAGCAGCAATACACCCAGCTCATTGAGAAGTGGAGGTTGGGCATTCCATCGCACTTGAGGTTTCCCTCTGATACCAATATTCCCGAAGCGACTGACAGTAGCGAACTGCTCGTAATGCTCAAGCTTGAGCTGCTGCGTCTTAACAGCGTGTTGCTGCTCACAAGGCCAGCCCTCCTTCGGTGCGTGGAAGTTGCTCTGCAGCAACCGGTAATCGCGATCAATCCTGACGATAGACACCATGCAAAAGCATGTGTCGATGCTGCCATACGCACAGCACGAGTATGCTCCATTGCGATGACCAAACGACTGCTCGATTGCTCTTGGCCTTTCACTCATGTCACTTTTGTGTGTTCGTTGGTCCTCAAGCTCAGAAAGCTTTTGCGAGGCAGCTTCACAGATGCCGCACAAGAGCAAGCTCATCGCGGACAGGAAGACGCTGCTTCAAATCTTTCTATGCACGCCATGGAATATCTTGCGGAACGCGACACCGGTGCTCACCACTGCCTTCAGATCCTACGAGAGCTGGACACAATACCTTCAGCCTATCAGTCGAGATCTTCTTGGTCCATGCCGGCTTCAACGACGGATGTGAGGAGTAATTCAGCCTGGTCTTTTCCATCTGTCACCTCCTCCAGTAGCTCGTCGCAGAGCCTCGGGACCTCTTCAAAGTCTTTCTCGACACCCATGTCAGCAACTACAGATCGACGTTCCTTGATTCCAAATCTCAATAGCCTCGATCCTACTGACATCACATCTGACAATCCAATGACGGAGCCAATCTTCGAAGACTTGCAGGTGTTCCAACCTTCAGAATCGCTATCCTTCGAACAACTCGAACAAGATCCAGCGTTTACTGAACTCACACAAGACCTGGACCTGTCAGACTGGCTTGTCAATCCACAAGATCCTGCGACATAATTTCAAGACCCACAACATTTAAAATTTCGCCAACGGCCTTAGACGCCCAAACACCTCTCTGTCCACCCACGCCCACGCCTCGTCTTGGCCCCACCACCACAACAGCGTAAGAACGCACACAACCCCAGGCAAAAGAATCATCTCAACCATATACCGCAGCATCGCCCACCACGTCCTCTCCAAACCCGCCCTCATTCCCTTTGCTTCATCCACCCTTGGAAACTCCGCCTTCGGCACCTCTTTCCCCAAAAACGCGCACAGCTTCTCCCACCCATCCTCAGGCCCCATCTCCAAGAACCTGTCCACCGGAACGAGATCTCGCACCATGTCGTTATGCTTCCTATACGCGACCTGCGCCTCGGCACCACCATACGCATTCCCGTTGTGAAACGCAAACAGCGCGTGCACAAGCCGCATCAACGGCGCCGTCTTCGACAATCCCAGCACGCGAAACACCACAAACAAGCGCCAAGTCAGCAAACACCAGATGCCGTCGCGCATCCCGCGCTCCCACTCGTCGTACGGCACCGTCGTCAGAATCACCTGCGCATCCGGGTACGCGTCCACGAGCTCCCGCGCGAACATGCAGGTCGGGAGCTGGGCGACGGCGTCGTGGTCGCCGAGGAGTTTGTCGAAATCCGAGCGCGTGTAGGGGGGTTTGGTTGGGGATTTGTGGAGCAGGGTGAGGTCGACGGCTTCTTGGCAGAGGGGGATGAGAGACGGGGTCGAGAGCACGCGGGGCATGGAGAAGGGGTCGTAGCCTAGCTTTCGCAGTGCTAGAGAAATTTGGCCTGTGTTGGGGAGGCCGAGGGCTAGGACGCGCATGGGGACCTTGCGAGGGGCGGTGGGGATGGCGTCGATTAGGCGTGGTTTCGACATTGTGGGTTGGTGGGTCGGGGATTGGGGGATTGGGGTGCGAGGCGAGTTTGGGGATGTTGGATTGATATGTCGTGGAGTTTGAGACGCGAGGGATGGATTAGGCTAAAGTATCGGGAAGGTGGGCCGGGATGCGGGAGGTGGGATTCTCAGACGGTGGGATGCGGTTGGAGATTGTCGATCGTTTTTTGTTGGTGTTGAGGAGTATTGCTCTGTTTGTTTTGAGGAGACTTGTCGAATGGTCCTTTCCGGGTCAGCCATGGAATAGCTCTTTTCTCTTTCTATGACCAGGCCTGCCAAGACGTTGCAGACCGCCGTTTTTTCGCTCATTCTGTTTCTTTACTCGAAGTTTTGTTTCTTTGCTCTTCATCCCACATTCTCCGGCATCTTTCAGTCAATTGAAGCATATCCTTCGTCTCCTGAGACTCCGAATCGGCCATCATCATATGCCGAAGCCCTTGCTCAGCCCACAAAGTCGCATTTTCCCAAGCCTGGGTCCTCGAATGGAATACGGCAGCATAACGATACGCCTTCGCAAAGTACTCGGGAAGCTCCTCATCCTCGACAAGCCCCACGACTTTGGCACTCTTTTTAGCCAACCTCTTCGCCTTCTTCCTCCCAACTCCATCCTCCTTCGCCTCCACCGCAATCCCCCTTTCCAGCTCCCCAAGCAACTCCTTAATATCCCTCCTCCTCCTATCGCTCTTCCTCCCCTCCTCCTCACCCACCCTACACGCCTCACACTTGCACCGAAACCCATACGTATCCAGCCTCTGCTGCCTCTCACGCCTCGACAACAGCAACGGCACATACGAATCCGTAATCTCCTCGCCTTCCTCTATCCTCCGATTCGCAAACACCACCCTCCTCCCCAACCGCTCGTTCCACACATACCCCGCATTCGGCCTACAGCTATGATTAATCCGCGCGATTTTCGGGAACAGGCCAATATCTTTTCCAGTGTTGTACGCATTGCTCCTGAAAATAGCTTTGAGGCGCGCAAATGCCGTCGACGAGGACTCGCCGGGCTTGAAGTGTGCGTGCAGGGATAGGATCTCAGATTGCAGGGCGGGAGAGAGGGAGTCGAAGGCGCTTTGTACGCGCAGTCCCACTTCGGTCACGTTGTAGCCGTAGCCGGGGACGATGGGGGGTGGGGTTATGAGGAGGGAGGGCGCTTCGCGCATCACGATGGTGCCTTCTTCTAGGGCGCGCGTTGCGAAGACGCCGAGGCCTTTGCCGGGGCTGGGGGTGACGTGCCAGTTTTCGGGAGGGCCGGGACAGGTTGTGAGATGGGAGTGTTGGGAAAGTAGGGGGAGTTGGTGTTCTGTGGGGTTGAAGGGGTGGCATGGTGTGGACCAGGTAGATGCGAGGGATGGATGGGCAAGAACGGCGATGTATAGCCAGATTAGGATAACCATCATGATAGGGCTAGCATAGAAGAGGAGGATGCTATGGCGTTGTTTGAATGGCGATGGTTCGGGTTTTTGTTGTGGGGAACGGACATGTCGAGGGTGAAACGGGGGTTGGTTTCAGGGTGGGCGGTTCGGGGCTGACACCTGATTAGCGGAGATGGTTGCTGCTGGACTTGATGAGAACGATGAATAGAAAGTGAACGACTTTGAAGCCTTCGGTACTGAAGATTAAATCGATGCAAATGTTGGATTTGGCGAATATCAAGTCATGTCGGGGTGAAAACGACGCCGCTTGGGCGCCTTCCATCTACCAGGCAAAGGCAACACTTTTCCCAACCCTATGTCTGCTGGTTCTTTTCATCTCAATAGGCAAAGTGGTGTTGTTTGAGTGTCCCACATGCTTATCGGCGTCTGGTCGGGGTGGGAGTGGTGGACGGGTAACCGCGGAACTCCGGCCGCGCTGCACCGTGCGGTCCAATGCCGAAGTCGCAGCCTGACAACGAGCTTTCTCTCCCTAACCAAGCATCCCGACAGACGCGGGGAAGCCGACCTAGTGGGGCAATTGCTGCTCCCGCGTCTGATGCACCCATCTGCCATGTATTTCCACATTTCTTATCCGAGGCTGGCTTTGTGCTGGTCGCGCTTTCCTCCTTAAAGATCCCCACCCCGACACTCAGACGGACCATTGGAAGGTTTGATAGGAGTACACGAGCAACATGTGAGCCATCATGTTCAAGGAAAGGGGGATATGACAAAGCTGACGGCGAAGCAGGGTCTATACAGCTTCATTCGCCTTCTTTGAGGCCATCTGGGAAGCGGGCGTAACCCACGTCTTTGTCAACCTGGGCTCCGACCATCCCAGCATCATCGAAGCCATCGTCAAGGGCCAAAATGAAAAGAAAGGCCAATTTCCCAGGATCATCACCTGTCCGAACGAGGTGCCGTCCCTTCTTGGCCTTGTCAACTTAAGGGCCAGTGCTGACGCTTTCAGATGGTCGCCCTCTCCATGGCCGACGGCTACGCTCGATTGACCGGTAAACCGCAATGTGTCATCGTGCACGTCGATGTAGGCACGCAAGGACTCGGTGCTGCCGTTCACAACGCGTCGTGTGGACGCGCGCCAGTCTTGATCTTTGCCGGCCTCTCCCCCTTCACCATCGAAGGCGAAATGCGCGGAAGCAGGACGGAATACATACACTGGATTCAGGATATACCCGACCAGAAACAGATAGTCGCGCAGTACTGCCGGTATACTGGCGAGATAAAGTCGGGGAAGAATGTGAAGCAGCTCGTTAATCGAGCGCTGTCGTTTGCAAAGAGCGATCCACAGGGGCCAGTGTATCTGTGTGGCGCGAGGGAACCCATGGAGGAGGATCTCACGCCGTATCAGCTCAAACAGGAATACTGGAACCCAGTAGAACCCGCGGCATTGCCTCCGTCTGGCGTTAAGATGATAGCCGAGGCCTTGGTGAATGCACAGCAACCCCTGGCAATCGTGGGATACACTGGAAGGAAGCATGCTGCGGTGCAAGAGCTGGTGGATCTTGCGAATAATGTCAAAGGTCTTCGGGTATTGGACACCGGCGGCAGCGACATGTGTTTTCCAGGTATGACCTTTTGTTAATACGTCTGGACTGCAGCTTACAACTGTTCAGCAAACCACCCTGGCTGGCTCGGCTTGCGCTATGGCATCGAAGCCAACATCAAATCTGCCGATGTGATTCTCGTCATGGATTGCGACGTTCCCTGGATACACACACAATGTCCCCCGTCAGAAACTGCCAAGATCTTCCACATCGACGTCGACCCTCTGAAACAGCAAATGCCAGTCTACTATATCAATGCTCTCAAACGCTACCGCGCAGACTCCTACACATCACTGCAACAACTGAACAGCCATCTGACTACCGCCCTCAAGGACAAAATTACTTCCAGTCTCTTCACCGACCGCTGGACCGCTCTTCAATCCTCGCATAAACAGAAACTCGAGACCATCGCTGCCGAAGCAGTAGTTGATGAGAACGGTCACTTTGGTACACCCTACCTCACAGCCCAACTGAAGAAATACTGCCCTGCGGATACAATCTGGGCCATCGAAGCCGTGACGCAAACCGCCTTCGTTGCCGACCAGATCCAGGCCACACTCCCAGGTTCTTGGATCAATTGCGGTGGGGGCGGTCTCGGATGGTCTGGCGGCGGCGCATTGGGTATAAAGCTCGCGACTGATACGGAAGGGAAAGCAAAGTTCGTCTGCCAGATTGTCGGCGACGGCACCTATCTGTTTTCGGTTCCAGGCTCTGTGTACTGGATCTCCAACCGCTACAAGATCCCCGTCTTGACGATTGTGCTGAATAATCAGGGCTGGAATGCCCCGAGGAAGAGCATGTTACTCGTGCATCCCGACGGCGAGGGGAGCAAGGTGGACAACGTCGAGTTGAATATCAGCTTCAAGCCCACGCCGGATTATGCAGGTATCGCGAAAGCGGCAGCGGGAGGCGAGATTTGGGCGGCGAGCGCGAGTACGGCCGATGAGCTGGGGAAACTATTACCAGAGGCGATCAAAGAGGTGCTTGGGGGACGGACAGCCGTGTTGGATGCGCAGTTGCAGGGGCCAGAGGGGAAATATGGGGGTGGGAAGGCGGCACTAATTGGGTAGCAGTAGATTGTGAAACGTTTTAGACGGCTTGAATGTTAGACGCGGCGTGTCTAGACTGACTTTGCGACGTCCTTCTGGCCTACTATGAAGATATATGTGGTGTAAGCTTATAATTTCCGTATGGACTTCTACTGTGTAAGGCACGAAGGATCGCGACTTCCTGACCGAATCAAACACAGTATCAACGTCCCTCTGGAATCGGCTAGCGTCAAGGCTAAAGCTGTCATCAGTCTAGAAAGCGCGATAGGGGTTCGCTTCTCGTTCCTGCCATTTTCAGCTGCCCTCCACTATCTGCAAGCACCACCACCAACCATGTCAATCGAGTTCAGAAGCTGTATTCAATTGGCAGCTGGAGGTGAAATCTAGCGACGGCTTACACTAGAACCACAATTGCTGGACGCCTATTGCTGGCCTTGAACCCATTACATCAAAACGGAAAGGATGCTTACTTCAGTTGACCCTGGTACGGTCCAGCCCTGCGAGCAGTGAATAAGGCGCACAACACAGGTCGGAACGATTTCCTTATAGCATATGATGACGCGAGAAACGTGGTTGAGATGTGAGTTTAAATAGACTGCGTCTCCTCCAGGGGGGAGTTTCCTTGACACTTATGCACATATTTTACGGCTCTCCGCGACTTCTCCAGTAAATACAACAGCATCTCTAGATATCGCAGCCCTCTTCTGCGAAGCTACAATGTCAAAGCCAAGTGTCCTATTCGTCCATGGCTCGTTCCATACTCCGAAGCATTTTGCCCTCGTGCGGTCCATCTTCGAGGACGCAGGCTATCACACGTCTTGTCCTCAACATCCTAGCGTAGGCAATCTTCCACCTATTGGCTTGATGGAGGACGCGCAATGCATCCGCGACGAGCTGAAGCAGCTCATCCACGTCGAGGAGAAGGATGTCATCGTGATAGCGCATTCTTACGGCGGCGCCGTGTCCACGCAGGCGCTGGACAAACTGTTTGCCAAGAAAGAGCGAACATCGCACGGACAAAAAGGTGGAGTCGTGAGGCTGGTGTACATGTGCGCATTCCTTTTGCCGCTCGGACACAGTCTGACGAGTGCGTTGGGAGGTGAACTACCACCGTTTATCCCGGTCGATGTAGGTTGAATCGATCGAGCATGGCCTCGAGTGATGGTTTACTAAAGCTGGGTTAGGAACAAGGCATGAGTATGATGCTCGAACCAGAGCGCCGTTTCTACCACGATTTATCGCCGGAGGATCAGGAGAAGTGGGTAGGCGAACTTTTGAAGAGCCCTGCTGGCACACAGCAAACGGAGATCACTCAAACTGCATACTTGTATCATCCAGTCACGTACTTGTATTGCGAGGAAGATCAAGCACTGCCACTTGAAATGCAAAAGATGATGGTAGAAAATGCGAAGAAGGGTGGAGTAGCTATTGCCGAGGAGACTTGCAAGGCTGGTCATAGCCCATTCTTGAGCATGCCGAAGCGTCTGCTCGAGTTGGTTGATCGCATCGTAAAGAGCTCTGGGTAACAGAGCTTTGATATCATCGCTATATCTTCATATTCCTATCGATTTTGTTGTTATCGTTGAGGAAGCATTCCCCCAGCTATCCGTCCAATTTACTCAATTCCTCTGTGTGTTGAATCACTTTATTGAACTTGTTCACGTACCTCGCCATCCAAAGGACCTCGAAATCATAAAACATCCTCCTTTACCTTTCTCAAACCTGTCACAGTCTCTGTATGTTCAATAGCCAGATGCGAAGCCTTCACAAATAGACCAGCCAGAAGTCCTAGCGCTGCGAACACTGTGTACGTTATCCACATATTCCTCATTGCCCAGGCAAAGCTTTTTTTGATGGCAAATTCCCATGCTCGATTCTGTACTGTCGCTCCGATCATTACGTTTGCCATCGCACTCTCGCCAGATAGATCGTGAAGGAGGTCTTGAGGCAGTCCGGCTTGCCGAAGGAAAGTCTGTCTTTGATCCATGGAATTCTGGAAAATGGAACCGCCAATAACAACAGAAATAGTAAGCGCCATGTTTCGTATGAAGCTAAGGGTTGATGTGGCCGTGGCGACGTCTTTTTGTTTGACCTGGCTTTGCACTGCAATGAGCGGTGGCTCGAACAGTAAGCCAGATCCCATACCAGCGATGAGCTGGAACCCCACTGCCTTGGCGATACTTGTGTTGGCATCAAAGTCGATGAAAAGACCGAAACCGAGGCATAGCATAAATGTCCCAAGCCACATTGGTTCACGGAACCGACCCGTGCGATGAATGAAAACACCACCGAGAACACCGAAGACTGCGCCAGTGACGATGAAAGGCAGTAGTAGTATTCCTGATCGGAGAGGCGAGGCTTCAAGTACGGACTGTAAGAACAGCGGCATATAGTACTCGGCACTGATGAAGACGAATCCGTGGAAGAAGGTAACAGCGAAAGCAGCCACAGTTGTTGTGCGTCGAAAGAGATCCATGGGGATGAGTGGGAACCGAGCGACGCGCGCCTCGCTGTAGATGAATGCGAAGACCATGAAACCTCCTACGACGAGTAGGGCAATGACCTTTGGTGAGTTCCAGGGAAAGATAGCCCCGCCAAAGTCCAACCCGAGCAGGACCATGAGGGTGAAGCCGAGGAAGGTGAAGATGCCGATCCAGTCGATAGCTTTGACGCCATCAACGAAGGAGGTAGACTCGTGCTGAATGTCTAGGAACAACAGAACCAGAATGAATGCTGCTCCAGAAATGGGCAGGTTGATGTAGACTGCTAGTGTTAGCACATTCGCTCTCATGACTGCAGTAGGCAGACTTACAGCACCACCTCCACGATACAAGAGAAGCAAAGACACCCCCAAGCACCGGGCCAATACCACCCGCGAGAGCCCATATTCCTTCGGTCAGTCCCATGAAAAGACTGCGCTGCCTCATACTGAACAGATCGCTAATGCACACATGCACCAGAAGAATCAACCCCCCTCCCGCCGCGCCCTGGAATGCGCGACCAACAATCAACGCCTCGATGACTTTTGCCGACGCGCATACTGCCGACGAAACGAAGAACAAAGCCAGCGCCGTCAAAACAATAATCTTGCGTCCCCAAATATCAGACAGTTTGGCCCAGATCGGTCCAGCAGCGGCATTAGCAAGAAGAAAGGCACCGCCTATCCACGTGTATCCCGCAGCAGAGCCCAAATCGTTGGTGATCGTGGGCGCGGCGGTAGCAACGATAGTCGCGTCCAGCGCTGCTACGAAAAGCGACAGCTGTGTTTTGGTTAGTTTTCTTCTCTGAGAATGCGTGTCCGACTTCGGGCGGTGTCGGAGTTGGCCGGCTCGGCCGCACGTACAAACAGCGCAAAGACAATGGCGGACAGGCGCCAGCTGCTTCTCTTCTTGCCGTCGTTCGCACCATCAGCAATTACCGGTTCGATTTCAGCTGGAATGTCGGTGCGCAGAGCTTGCTCCTTGTCGGTTTTCGAGGAGGTTGAGTTTTGCGGTGCGAGGGTACGCTGGCCGATGGGGCCGACGGCCATCTCGATTTCTTCGGGCCTGTTCATTGTGTCACCTCAACACGCCGCGAGCTTCTAGAAGGAATCCAGAGCGAGGGCGACTGATTTGCGATTTTTAGAGAATCCATTGCGCCCTTCAGCCCTTGCGCGGCGCCAAGAGCCATTACCTCATGCCTTCACTAAAGCGGAAAGCTTCCTAGTGTGAAGCGGGGTCGCTCTAAAGTGAGCAGACTGTGATGGATTGAGCTATCGTGCGAGAATACGAAGCGGAGGAAAGCTTCAAGGGGATTCTGCCATTCTTTTGATTTGGAGAGTCACATGATTCACGCGGCCAATGCGAGCTAACTGTATACGGGAAATGAGTTGAGTAAATTGAAGTGGCTTGCAATAATAAGTACCAAGATGGAGAACTCCTGCGATAAGCATGCTCTGAGCGAGACCGGGGTGGAAATTCTTCGCCAATAGAGTGAGGCCGTCATACCACGAAGGTCTAGAACAAGTCACGACTACTTCGCGCCTGGTTGCCTACCGTTAGAGCGTTGTTATGATCTGGAGAGTAACTGCGCTTTAATATACTCTGATTGCATACCTCTCGTATACGGCCGAGCTAACCAGAACTGTCCAGTCTGAGGCGTATTCCATCATTAACCGATGGCGAAATGTCGTAGGATCGCCGGGTTACAGCTGATGCCGTCAAAGCTATAAATGCAGCAAGCCATATGCCATATTCAGACTTCGACCTACTTCACCCAGCCAGACTCTCACCATGTTCTCCAAATCCATCCTCCCAACGCTCCTTCTCCATTTCTACCTATGCCTCGCAAAAGAAACCTGCTACAAAGCCAAAAACCCCCACAACTCCACCTGCATCATCCCCGATCTCTGGCAATTGCGCGAAGACCTGTGCAACTACGACGGGGACTGGACGGAACCCAGCAAGAGAGGCTTAGTCGGCCTTTCCGTCCAAACATCAGACCGCTGCCTCGCCGATAACAGCACCTTCTACACCTCTTTCAGATTGACCATCACCAGCACCGTGCTGGACCGCGACGACTGCCTCAACCGCACCAGCGATATCATCGAACACTGCGTTCAGAATGTCGCGCCCGGAACCTCGAGTGGGGGGAATTGGGACGATCCAGATGGGCCGGGGAAGACCCAGATTAATGTCTACTTTCAGAGGGAGTATCCGAGGGAGCCGGTGAATCCGTGTTATATTGGGAATCATCCTGAATGCTCGGGTGTGGCGAAGCCTCCGAGGGCTAGAGATGGGGGAGGGGATGCGGAATGATGGAAATGGAAGAGGCGGTTGGGTGGAGTTATGCGCGTTTGATGGATTCAATCGATTCAAACATAGCGGTGGGGGGTATCTGTGATTGGAACTTTGTATAGACTAGAAGGTGCTCCGAAATCTCACCGTATCAACTCGAAGAAACTCGGGACTGGTCTACATCAGCGACTGTTCAGAAATGAAAGAATTGCCAGGAAAATTAGAATCCTTTCCTTTCCTCACCAGGTTTTCGTATCGTTGTCTTCATCTAGGGCAGGTAATACGCCGTAACTGAAGATTCTGTAGTAGACATGGTGGATATTAAGTTGTTTTTTATTATCGAGACGTACCGAAACAGGCTCCAAGCCTGAGCTCTGGATACACTGAATGATCTCTACCTTTACCATCTCTCCCATTGGTACCTCGAAACATCAGCAATCGTTGCAGAAGTGTTCTAGGATGATATGCGGGAATGCCATGTGGCGACCAGAATTAATCCAACACTCCACGCACCAAGAAATTGACACATCCCATCCACCCTTGACTTTCTTTTCAACCTGAGTATCCAATCCCGCAAAACGTGAAATAAACTCCCCGGCTCCGTATATTCAACCCCGCACGCCATGCAAAAACGCGACTCGAGCAAAATCATGGGGTCTCTCAGTAAATCAGTCGTGACGATCCAGATGGGAACAAATATTAGAAATAAAATGGCTCGCAGAACGAGGAGAAAAGGAATCTACCAGTCTTCCACATCTCTGGAATATCTTCTGACTGGCATAGCGAACCTCTTCCTCCCATTGATACACCAATCAGCAAGTGCGCCGATGATGACAACGGCAAAGATAGGTCCAGAATAATTCATGTTGTCCTTGTTCACTGGCAAGAGCTGTGGGAAAGGCATCCATAACACCACGTAGGTGAGATAGCACAGCCCAAAAACGTTGAGCGGGATTCCCCAGGCGCCCAGCTTGAATGGTCCGTACAATGGAGGCGGACCGCGTAATCTCCGGATCAATATGAACAGGACTGGGAGGAAGTAGGAAATGTGAAGCGCGAAGGCTTGAAGCGATATTAGAGCGTTGAAGGCGGTTGTGCTGGCGAGGAAGATGAGGGAGAGGGCGGTGACTATGCAGCCAACGAGGATAAGAGCGTTCAAGGGGAGTTTGAGCGTAGGGTGTACCTATTTCGTTAGCATAACGAAGTGCGTCATCAGCGCGAAGATGGAGACCTACATATGCGAAGGTATGTGAGAATGGCAAGCCCTTGTCTTTAGCAAAGCACCATATTAAACGCGAGACCGATGCAAAAATGTTGAAAAGAGCGCAGAAGATGACGACGGCGACGAGAGCTACGAGAGTATTGGTCGCTGATTTTGAACCTGTGGCACCGTAGAGGACGTAGATCAATGGTAGCGGGGCGTCTGCAATTGCGTCGAGCGGCCCCATGTAGAACAGTAGAACTATTACGAAGACAAAGAGCATAAGCGAGTTGACGGTGCAGGCGAGGATGATGCTCCGAGGTACGCGCGTATGGACTTTCTTCACTTCGTCACCTAAGGCCATGCATCAGACTCCATATTTCATGTAGATGGGGTTGCTTACTCATGTGCAGTACACTGTCAAAGCCAGTGAGCGAAAACGTGATAGTGAGAAGCCCGAGACCCCACGAGACGCCTTCGTTATTCCATCCACTCACGTCTGAAATGAGTGTCTCGAAGACGAATTCGGGACTGCTTCTCGGTCCAAAAACGATGAGAACAATGACAAAGACGACAAACAAGATGATGTGGAGAATCCCACCAGTGATCTCGATGGCATCGAGTACTTTGCGGAACCATAAATTGAAGATGAGTGGAACCAACATGGTAGCAATCATGATCAGGCACGTATGCCAACGTTGAGGAACGTAGGATTCGTTGTTGAAAATTGCCAAAGAGGTGATTAAGTTAGCAAGTATCGATGGGGGTCCACCGCATGTAAAGCACCAGGCGGCGACGGTGAGCCAGCCTTGTACCAAGCCCCAGAACCGTGGAGCAAAGGGCGCAAAGTTGGCACTCCAGCGGTACTGAGCTCCAACAGTGGGACTTGAGGTTGCGGTACAAAGTCAGCATAGGTCGTCAAAGACAGGGTATTGGCTAAGGCTTGAAATGCTCAGGCATGCTTTACTGAAAACCACTCGAGTGGTGTTTCAGACAGTCAATTTGAGGAGAAGCAATCGCTTTGCACCAGGACCTTACTCACTCGCTGTGAAAAGTTAGCGCTGCACTGCATCACATGGCACTTGATTGCCTGCGTTTAGGTCCGCGGCTGATCCTTCTTCGCATGTGCGAAGGGCAGTCGAGGCGAGTACAGAAAACACTCACATGGATGCTAATTCGGCCAACGAGAAGCCTATGGCGCATACACCAAATCCTGCCAGAATGGAGCCATATAGCATGGACGAAGAGCCTCCATTGGCAAGTGCAAACTGAAAGGTGACGGCAAACGATTCCCAGGATGCGAGGATGATGACGCCAAAGTTGACGACCGATGATAGATTGATATAACGCTGCAATACCATCAGTCGCAGCCCGGGATATTGGTGGAGAGCATGTCACTACGAATACGAACCTCGAGGCCGCGAGTGCTGGTGTGCTGTCGCTGCTCAGAGGCATGCGCAGACGGCATAAAGGTCTTGTGTTCAATGCCCCCAGATGCGTTCTCCACTTGGTCGAGGTTGGTCGCGACCTTCATTCCGCTCTCGTCGTCAAGTGCCATGCTGCAAAGTCCCAATGGCTTGGTAGAAGGATGGCACGACGTGGGAGCTGAGAGCGCGAGCGAGATGTAAAAAGTGCGGAGGTGGATATACCCCGCGCCACCATTCGAAGGACGCGGAGACGAAGCGCAAGCGAGGTGCAGCTAAGGAGCCGACGAGGTGGGTAACTGGGGCGAGCCTGAGAGGTTGAGAGGGTCAAGGACACTAGCCAGACCCCCGGGGCACGACGTGCCACTTCCCCGACCCATGCAGTGACACCGCCATCCACCGCCATCGTATCTTCACGGGACGGACACGGGTCCCGACCACATGAGATCGTGGCCAGAATCGGAGAGGCGTGTCGAAAACAGGTGATTAGTCGCTCGCCCACCCATGGTGTTTGCGAGTCAACCGCGGCGTCGTGTGAATCGGCCCTTCTTCTGCGCCATGTGCTTTGGCGGCGAGACGGCTCCACCACCCTGCCCTCCGCCCATGGTGCCCGCCGCGATTGGACGCCGCTTTACTTTTCTCGTGCACGATTCCCTCCATAATTGGAAAGGGCAAAGCTTCAATTGAGATCGTCTGCAAGGGGCGTCCAACTACATGACAGGGAGGCACGAGCGAGCACCGCTTCCTTTTCATCTATCATTACGACGCAGCCCAAATCGAGACAGGCAACTTGCCCGAATCTGCGTTACTTTGCGCTGCGACGCCATGCCGCTACATGACGCCGACCTCGCTTCCGTTGAACGAATGTCTTGCAGGGCCTTCGCCCCAAATGCCGTGAAACATCGAACACGGAAACCCGACTGTCGACCTGGCTTTTACAAATGCGGTGCTGCTCGTTGAACTCCCCTGACCCAACCCACAGCAGGCTCTGGATGGAAAGGGGTTGATTCCACAACTCAACCACGCCAATCTCATATCTGGAACCGCCGCGCTGCATCTCCGCCTTCGAGGTCCAGTGTATCTCAGTTATTTCTTGTCCATGGCATAAGTTGGCAGAGCGTGGTCGATGCAGTAGGATGGCTTCACCCGATGCCCAACCCGGAGGCGGCCCTCGCATAGCGCCTTCTCCAGAAGGCGGCATCGTCCTAGTCAACTTGTATGCGTGGACAGTCGTCACATTGATGGTAGCTGCGGCCCGGTGGATCATAGGAAAGATTCATAACGTCAAGTTTGGCTTCGACGATGTTATGATCTTCGGCGGCACGGTGAGAGAAGAACCGTCCCAACGAGCAGGTCCATTGCTGACTCGACACTTCCAGATTGTGTACACCGCGTCGGCCGTCCCATGGCACTTTGCCGTCACCTCGGGAGGCCTTGGGAAGAACTTCTCAGACCTGGACACAAACCGCGCGGCCGTATATTTCAAGGTGCCATCACCTCCCCCAATACCGCAGAGTGTTAGCTGATTCTATTATGGTAGTCTGCATGGGCAGCCCAGCTACTGCAGCTCGCGGCCATGTCTTTCGCAAAGTTTTCTTCTGCGTTTTTGGCTAGCCGAGTGGCGTCTCAGTCCTGCCGCGAGAATACAGTTCTATTCGGCATGGTAGCCTTCTGGGCAGTATCTTCCCAGCTCTTGTGTGGGCTTCAATGCGGGTTCTTGGAGCCGTGGTCAGGCACACCCAAGTGTTCTCATGGCGGGCCCGTGTTTGCTGTTATCGCACTGAACATGGTCTCAGACGCTTTGCTGGCTTGGTGGATCGTCCCAATCATCCGCCCGCTGAAAATTGATCGAGCGAAACGAAGGACCGTGGTAGTCTTGTTCTCATCGCGTGCGATGTAAAAAATCCCGTGCGCTCAAATAACACAGGCTAATGAAAGCAGCATACCTTTCATTTGTATTGCGCAGCTGTGGGCTGTTGCAAAGGCGGTACGAGGGAACAATCCAACGCGTTGGTACCACATTCTATTTCCTAGAGGCAGCGCTGACTTGAAAGCAGGTGACGGGTTTCCGATTGCGATACTGCATCAGTAAGTGTCGGTCAGGCTCCCTACCAGTATTCGTTTTCACACTCCGGTAGGACGATTACTGGCCTCTCCCTTATCGTGGCCAGTCTTCCGCGCATCAAGCGGTGGATCGGTACAGCTGGAAGCGGCATGCTCGACTGTCGCATCACCGAGCACGAGCTCGCATTGTCAACCGACGATGCCGCAGACTCCCATCACAGCGGCGGCTCTCTGAAGCTGGTTCCTTTGGATAGCACCAGGTTTACAACGACTGTGAGATCAAACGGCGGCAAGAAGAAATCGCGACCGAAGCAGACGGACTGGGACAGACTGGTGTCGATGGGAAGCGGACAGGATGACCACACCAGCACATCAAGCCTATTTGATCGCCAGGTCGTCATGAAGGAAATCACGGTTCACGTTGAGGACAACGATAGAGATGGCGTTGACGAGGTTCCGCAAAAAGAGGCGTTTCCGTAGGAGATGGGACCAGATGAGACCAAAGAGGCTGTTGAGACGAAAAAGTGAAGTGAGCAGAAGCGGGCACGGCCGGCCGCATCGGACGCGCCTTCCATCAACCCACATCACGTGCCTTGACGCGTCCTAAACAAACCCACCGCGTCGAGCTATGCACAGATGCCCCATTGCTTCTAGGCTACAACTCCCAACATACACAAATCAAGGCCAATGTATGTATACAACAACCGGACATGTTGCATGCGGATGACGATCGCGCTTTTGGAACATTCATCCCGAAGATAGTGGTATTCTGGCATTGCTATACCTGTCGAAGGAAGTCACACGTAACTTTGTCCTGAATCGACCATTCTTCCTCGTCAACTCTTGTCCCTTCAATCTCGCCAAAAGTACGAGCGGAAAGCTACCTAAGCTTAGCAAAACCAAGATATCTGCCGAGTTACCGAGCACACACCGCCAGAGAAATCAGCGCTTGCTCCCTTCGTGCCTAGAGCTACTCAACACGCCTAAGCATGAAAGACATTTTGTGCAGACGTAGAGACAGTAGCTAGTGATTGGGTTGCAGTCACAGGGTCTGTTAACTACAACGACATCAGCACCAAAATCGCTCGTTTTGGACGCTGCGCGACTTATGGATGTAGGTTTGGCATGGCTCTTAGCCATCCACTCCTTCAATTCGGCCTTTACCATTCCCGGGGTAGGGTTCAGACATGTCAATGTCGAAGTCCACCACTCCTCCACGCACTTGCCATCATCGCAACACAATTGGCCCCGCAAACATGAACGATTGTCCGTCCGACAATTTCCCGTCATGTTTGCGCATCTTGAGGAACCTGGAAAGCCCCAACACTAGAGCCCCGGCGCGCAAACGGAGGGGCAGTAGCCGGTCACTGGATAGCAGAAACACTCTTGGCCGACTCCGACTATCGCAGTAGCACAGCCACCGAGACCACCAAACTCGCATGTATTAGTTGCGGGGAGACGTTCAGCGGAAGTTGCTGGAATGGGTTCGGCGCGAATGAGGCGCAGAAGTTGTGCAAAGAGAATGAGGATCTTGGTTGTCGCTATTGGGACAGGGAAGTGCATTTTTTATGAGCGGCTTGGAAGTAGGCGGGGATAGCACAAAAGATGATTGCACAGTTGGATGCCGCTCAGTGTGAAGCGTCCCGTGCACTAGATGTTTGAAACACTACGCAACGTACAGCAAGGTGGTCTATCTAGGTGATGAGGTGGGGGTAAATACAGAGTTGAGTGCCAAGGCAGTGGTCTTGATTGGGAACTACAGCAGGGTAGCCAGACGAAAATATACATCACGGCGAACGACAGATTGCTTTCTATATATCAGGTGTGGTCATGTACATTGTGCTATAGGCGCTCTTAGATGACGCCTTCCTATTCACCTATCACATGAACAGAGATAATAGCCGTGATCATGCCTGTGCTATGCCGATGACGAGAATTAATATCTACTACTGAGCTCAACCGCACAGTACCGGCTACCGAGCGTACAGCTCTTGCCCATTTTCTAAATTAGGCTCGTGCTTGCGATAGACGCATTTGGTGTTGTATCAATCGCCAAATCCACATTCACTCAACTCTACTCTAATTGCCCTCTCCACGCTGCAGGAGCTCGCGGAACGGGCATAGACTGCATTGCAAGATTACCTGCCCACCAAATGTGAAATTTCATAGTACTGTAGCATATCTCACTACATTTCATTTTTAAGCCATCGCACAACAAGAGCAAACAGATTTCTCGACGTTTCTCGCTCGCCCTATTTCGGGATAAGGGACTGGTCGTAATATCTAGGTGCGAAGCGCCAGCTGAAACCGCAAAGCTTCTCAGGAAGAAATCCAATCGCGACCAGCACATAGAAAAAGTCGTTCCAAAAGAATTCACCCTGCAGATATCCTGAATAGTGTAGTAAAGGTTTGGGAATCGCGTTTCTTGACTGGGAAGCTGAAGGTGTGCTGAATTTGCTGTCGTCTAGGTGAGGGAGCTAAAACTACCGTAGGCAGCTGCGGACGCATGTGAAGCTTGCTTTGCACAGCCCCACTCGCAGCTGAACCTTGACCCAACGTCTCTCCTACCGTCTCAGCACCTTTGTTGACTACTGCCATTAAGTATTCTTGTCTACTTTGACTTCGATTCTTTTCGTGACCCGCCGTGTTGCACGATTATTGTTGGGAATATATCGCTCTGTCACATGTGTCCTCTGCTCCAGGCTGTGCGATAATCCGATCGCCTCGTTTTTCGCATTATTCATCTTTTTTTTCGAACAAATAAAGGAATGATCTTGACAGATCCAATCGCAACTACTTTAGAAGTCTTCAGTCATGCCACCGAAAAGTAGCGTTACCAAAGCAGTCGAGTCTCGCTCCAAGCGTTCAAGGAAGAGGGCGAATGAAGACGCCCATGAGTTAGGGCTACTCGCTCCCCGTCTCCCGTATCGCTACCAGCCATTGGAAGAATACGGTTCAATCCGACTCCTCGTGCTGCACCCCGGTGTTGGCGACGAGCCAATCCAATGCCATTTGGAGCACCATGAATTGCAAATTTGCAATCTCTCCCCGAGTACAAAGCACTCTCATACGCCTGGGGGCAGCCGGAATACGTCTGCCCCGTGATGTGTGATCGTCAATCCATGAACTTGACCAGAAGCCTCTACGATTTTCTCGTGCGTATTCGACTTCGTAAAAACACTGCGAACGATATGGGTGGATGCAATTTGCTTATATTCCCATCGACTCCGAATCAACTACTCTTGAATTCTGATGCTCCAACTGCTTAGATGTGAGGTATTTGATGATTGTTGTTAGTGCGTATAATAATAAATATATCTTCTTATCCTGTACGTTAATATATCGAGACTTTGCCTCAAAATACTAGTGTTAGTATCTTATTAAGACTTCTTTTTTCTAGACACGTCTATTATCACTATGTGATCACTGGGCGACAGCTAGGTGAGCTTGCCAGTGTTTCGTGACCCGGGCCCGAAATAGCTTTATTAAGCACTGCCTCAAGCCGGCTGCTTATAACCCTACTAGATGTTTCACGAGATGGTTAGCGTTCGGACTGAGTGGTTACATATGTAGAGCATAGGCACAAGCAGCATAATGCCGAGAATCCAGGCGATAGGCTCTAACCAGGGCACAGCCTGCGGTAGGACACTAAGGTGGAACGAGGGCGCATGACGATGATTTATGCGTCCGAACTTCGAAGTCTCTCTAGTAGGCGAGTATACGGCTACGTTTCGTCCTAGAGCAATTCAATCCTGATCCTAATCGAATTAGCTTACGGATGAATCTACCACCGCTCCGATCGACTGTATCGCTCACGTGAACCGAATCATGGGCAGGGTTCGCAACGGACGGGCAGCCGCCCGGGCACCTGCCCGGGTATCATGAGGCTCGGAACCTTACCCGATTGGGCAATTTCGAGTGTTGATTGAGGGCTCTGATAGGCTGAGTTTGACATCTGCGCGTAGGTGGATCCTGCAGGCTACGTGGGCATGCGCCAAGTATCGCAAGTCAATGTCGCCCTCGACGTCGCAGTCATCAATTTTATTAACACTACGGTACAACAACACAACAATGAGGCCGGAGCCCAGATCTACGGCGGGAAAACATAGAGTGGACCTGGTGAGAGCTCAATTGGGAGCTTCTTTGTGAGCTCAATTGGCAGCACGATTGAGAGCGGCCTTAAGATAGTTTTACTGGCGCGCCTGTAGTATATACTGAACCAGATCCCTTTTCGTTTGAGGATATTGAAAGTATATTGTAGTGTTGTTGGCTGGATTCAAGCTCGCGATGTTTCTACTCAGTGACCCACCAAATCTGATATTGGACGTCAAACCCCCCACAAAAGCTACGTCCGATGGCAGCACCGTACAAATCTGCTAGTAAATTACATAATCCTTGGCTATTACCCGGGCGTGCCCGTGCCCGTCCGTTGCGAACCCTGGCCTAGAGGGTACACTCCTCTGTAAGACCTTAATCTTTATAGTGCTTGAGGATACCGTTAAACAGGCTGGATGCCTTCTTGTGTTCACGCAGGCCCTCGAGGAACTCTTGGTTAACGGTGGCTAGAAGGATACTTTTGATAAAGGCTTCCTTCTCGACGTAATCCCGGTAATCCTTCTGCTATCGGCTGTATTGTGCCTCGTAGGCTTCGTTGGTGTGTCGAATGGTCTCGAAATCGCTTTGCCAGGTGAGCCTTACTGCCTGCGGTTCCGTATCGTCCGGGCGCGGCGGTAGGTCCTGGTAAATCGGCTTGCTGGGCTTTGGTGGCGCGGACGCTTCTTCCAGGATGTCCTTAGCAGCCTTACCAACGACCTGAATGCGCAGGGCGGCTTCCCATAGTGAAATGTTCTTGCAATCCTTTGCAAGGTTCATGACTCCCTTGTAGTCTGCTGTAATGGTGTCGCGTCCCGTGTTGGTGGCGCGAGCTGGGCTCGATACTGTCGACTATAGTCTATGTGCTACTTTGGGGCTAGCTGTTAGACGGTAAGGTGCGGGCTTCGAGCCTGAGGCTTCTCAGCCAGCTGCTTCTGCGTATGATAACGCTGCAGCTGCGCAGTGGCCGCGATGGAGAGCTGGAGGATCGATATGTAATCTGTTGGGGTAAAAGAGTGTGGGTGACAATACAGCCGTCAATGAGGATCTATTGTTCTGTCTTGTGTCTGTCTTGCTTGTGTGTTGATGCAGGTTCGAAGAACCTGCTCGATGTTGTGCGCTAACGCAGTCTTACCTTCTACATGATAATTGCAGCTTCCACTGTATCCACCAGGTGCGAGACCACCCCCATAACCTTCACATAATCGATATAGGTGCTACAGGTCGGAAGCGCGGCCGAGGGCCATAACCTGTTGAGCTGGGGGCAAACTGCGTGGGAAGAAGCAAGTGTATTGTTGCTTGGTTGGTTGAGCTCTCGCTGTGTGCGAGCTCAAGGAGGGCTATCTAAACAAGGCTAAGCCTAATTGGGACTAGCCTGCAAACGCCGTTGTGTGTGAGGTCATCACCTCGATATCCATCCTCTTACAATACGTTTATACCGATAACGCAGTGCAGTATGACCAGGCCATACAAGAACGGTCAGTCAGAGAATCAGTCTGCTGTCAGGCCAGAAACGTGCCAAGCTGCCTCCCTACCTCCCGCTGCGGATCTTGTGCGGTTCCTAGCTCTGCCGTGACTAGAACCGAAGCTAATATCCCTTGGCAGCCGTTCCACCGACCTTTTCTAGGCTCGCAATCACACCTTACCTTTGGATCCCTTGCCCCATCTTCTTCAGGAAGAAATTCCGCCTCCAGAGCAAGGTCTAGGCGGGTGCGGGTCGGCCATCCTGCATGCTAGCGGTGGCAATAATACACCACTGCATCCGCAACATGCTTACACATCAGCTTAGAGCTACTTCCGCTCTATGTACCATTAAGTACACCTCTCCCTTTCCCCCTCCTGCTACTATCACGTTGATATCTATAAAAACAATAGAGCATATATATATCCACCTATCGTAGTTGTAAAACCTAGATTCGCTTGCTGCTCACACAGTTCGAATTGCCTCTCGCTGCAGCGCTGAGAAGTGCTTGCCGCAGGCAATAGTTCGCGGGTGTTGAGGGCCGAGCGACCGTACACGCCCGTCGTATGCTCTTTGATATAGCTCTCCGGCTTCTGTGTAGCACCTTGTCGTATGTAACAGGTGAGCCAGGCAGTATACGCTAGTCAGCGTGTTGGGGTGGTCCTTCCCCAGCGCCTTCTCATACCCCTCCAGCGCTCGCCGGTTCATCTCCTCCGCCGCCTCGTACTTCCCCTGAT
>ML996195.1:0-119723 GCA_010093805.1 Polyplosphaeria fusca
GATGAGCCCACACAGCCCCACACGCAAACGTGCGACACTTCGCAAGCGTGGAGGGTCGGGAACGTACCTCCAAAGCCATCTCGGAAAAGGCGCTCCTTTTGGGGGAGACTATTTTCCGTATAGAGATATAAAACTTAATGTAATCAACATGTGATAACGTTACTCTAGAATAATCAGTGCAGGGGCGTGTTGGTAAGCTCTTTGTAAAATCAGGTGGCGTAGGAGAAATGAAGCTTAATTATATGAGATAAGAATGTAAGGTTAACCGGGAAACCGTCATGCCAAAACACGGAATCGCGAACCCCTCCCCAGCAGCACGTTACGGGCACGCTGCCCCTTCTTTCGCTTCCTCTATTCCTGTTCTCCAGCACCTGTATCTGCCTTCACGCCGCATCATCAAGGCTACCTAGTCGTGCCATTCCCCGCCCATCTTCTTGAACCAGCTTTCCAATTTGTCTTAGCCTCACTAACACCGAGTCTAGAGTGCGACGACAATGGCGTCTTCGAATATGTGTCATGATGGCACCCCATGTTGCAGGTGCAAAGTCTCCAATAGCGAGCGGCAGCGACTTCAGCAACCCCGCAGTGGACCGCCGCTGAAAAACCTCGAGGAGAAGCTCAGTCTCCAACCTCGCCACATGCGCCCGACCGCCAATTCCGCTGCCTGCAGGCGTGTTGTAAAGTCGTCACCACCATCCGAATCATCACTACCACCCTTGTGATCGCGTTTCCATCCTCCGCCTGCGTCCACCGACCGCCCCGACGTTGTTGCAACCGATCCAGAACACACTGCGCGGCTGTGGAAAAGTGTCATGTCATATACTACCGATACAGAGAGTTCTAAGGGGAAAAGGAAGGGAAAACTATCTTCAACGGGAAGCGCGACGTCGGCCTTGGCCTCAGCGTCCGGCCAGCGTTGGCGGTCAACACCTCCCACATCGGAATCTTCAAGCTTTAGGACAAGGAAGGAGACGGCCGCAAAAGTGACCGATGCGGACTTTATGGAATCAGTCCTAGAGCCACATGGAATTAGGATCCAAAACAAGGGCGTCAACAAAGACCTATAAGTTACTAAAAATATAATAGTTGAGATAACCTAGCCGAATAACAAAACGACCCAGCCGAATATTGTTTACCTTCTCTTAGATCTATCCTACATTAGAATAGTCATGACAAATGAGAATATGAGGCCTTTACGTCGCCTGAGTTAGGAGAGGGTTATATAAAGAATGAAACTAAGAACTGAGATGTATTGAATGCCCTAGAGATTGAGTACCCTACTCCCCGAGCGATACCACCGTTCTACACCCTTATTCACAGAAGCTATAGAAACCCAAGACCTTGGTGGTTGCTGCCGATCTCACGAAGTATTCATATTACTAAGGAGGAATTGATATGCCTCCTTCCAGATGGCGACATGGTCGTTGACATCTGCCTCGATTCCGGGGGCCTTCCGGACGAGCTCCGACAGGCTAGTTATCGAGGAAATCGTGGTACAGATGTCGGGGTTGCCACGATGCGGCTTGTATGTGCAGTAACTGCGCTTGACCTTGACGAAGGGCATGTAGGCCTGAGCATTACCCTTACCCTCAGCACCCATATCAATAACGGGGTCGCCTATGCTACTTTCATCGCCGTCGCGGACAAAAGTGGCCCAGATCTCCTCATTAGGTACGTCATCGTGATCGGGAATTCCTAGATCAGTCCAGCCGAGGAATAGACCGTCTGCATTGTTATACGCCTTGCCGGAACGCTTGTGCTTGATGAGCGATATGTTGTCGTATAGGTGTCCATCGCTTGTAAAGGTCTGGGTGTTTATCTGGGGGAGATCGGCCCGGATTTGGCGGAGAGACGGGGGATATCTTAGGACTAATTGCTCCTGTTGGGAATAAGATCAGTAAAATGTGCTATGCACGTCCCAGGCTACAACAGTATATGCGCATGCGCTGATAAGCTTAAGCCAGTAGCCAACTTCTTGCCCTCTTTTAGTTTCGTCATCCGTTCGAGCTTGGGCTATAGTGGATTGTGGTTGGTCCAGCCACCTGCTGTGCGAAACCGTAAGGCAGATGCCGCTGAAGCTCAGTCGAGCCCTAGTCGTAGTGAATACATAAACGATTGGCACCACGGTTCTATTGAATATTTATACTCTATCTAACTTGCAATTTCGGGACCACCCCGCAACATGTGGAGAAACCCCAAGCTCAAGAAGGTCCTGTCGTATGTGTTCACGAAACGACGAGTATCTCGCTTCCCGTACCCTCCTTTCTCAATTCCTAGACAGTATCGCCGACATCCGCTTAAACCTAGTCAACCCGTCCGAGAAGCGCCGAGGATCCTCCCATATTCAAAGCTTGGGCGTTTCCAGGATGGGAAGTGGCACTGCAACTGTAACCTTCCAGCTGTTCGGCATACAGTTAAAAAGGTTGGCCCAAACAAGGGTAAACGATATAAGTTGCGCTCACAGCCAAAATCGTGTAACGTTATTAACCTATTGTAGTCTTAAGATGTCCAAAGCATGGAAGACAGTGTGACTTTTTTCTTTGGGAAGAGCACGAGGCTTTTCTGTAACATGGAGAGACTGCGGTTCGAATCGCGTATGGGAACAACACCACAAAAGCGAAACCTGCACGCATCAGTGAGCCACTTTGTGTACGTCTAGCGAATGCCTTAAAAAATGCATCCCACCATCCAGCATGCTGCGACAGTTAGGGTAGGCACATTCAAAACCCCCCTGGTATTCAACCTCCCGAAGGTGGGTTTTGACGTGATTTTTGCGGACATCCTTTCGCTCCCAGTGTTTCGTCCGCTGCTTGTGCGTGAACAGCTTGTTGCCATAACAGAAGCCGCACACTGGGTGGGGTGGCACGTTCGGGTACGGATGTCGATGCCCGATCTCCACAACGTCTCCGCACTCGGATAGGTTGGGTTCTTGCTTGAAACCCTTGCCGTCGTGGGTTGCTGTGGGCTTCTGGGAGCCATCTCGGGTCTTCTTCCATCTCGATGGGGCAGCCGCTCCGTAGCTCTCGAAGACGAACTCTGCCGCCGCACGTTTTGTAGCTTTCGGTCGACGCGTCTCTCGCAGCGGGAATAATCGAACCAAGGTCTGAACGAACCGTACGCGAGTCCTGTCGGTTTTGATTGGCTTGAAAAGCATGGCGGCTATGGTCGCCCGCTCTCGATGCTCAAATTCGACAGTCGGCAGTATCAGCACTTCCTCCGGGGCTTTTCCGCTAAGCTGCCTAGCTATCTCATCAGTGTCAATGGAGTCGTGGAATTTCCGAATAATTTGCCTCAGTTGCAATCGCTGTAGTTGCTGATATGTACGAGCAAGGTCCTTTTTCGTCTTTTCATACTTTTCGTGTATTTCAGTCCCCCTTGCTTTAGAAAGCGGATAAAAGCGCCGGTTGTTAAGCTCCCGCTTATATCCTTCCCGTTCTTCGCGGAGTGCTGCCAGTAAGGGGTCATTCCGTACCTCCTTTTGTTGCACGTCATTAAGCTCGGTAGGAGCGCGTCGGTCTCGTGATAAGCCCATGCTCGCAACTGATCGGACGAGTTCGTCTTGTGAGGGAGTTCCGAAATAGATGGCCTGGAAGTCGCGTGCAATGTGCGTTGGCGTATAGTATCTTTCATAGGTGTCCCCACTTTGGTCCATGGTCTGGTTCCGTTCAGCCGTGGTAACGGCACCTAGGCGATTACGTAAGCATTGGTACGAAAGATCGGGAGGCGTGATGAGGGTAAACGTACTATTAATATTATGCCCTGAAGCTCGTCGTAGCTGGTAAAGCTCCAAGCGTTCCTCGATTCCTAAGACCAGTCCCAAGCGTATGAACACGTCACGGTACTTCGCATAGGGAAATGCCCTGACTTCTCGCATGCGTCCACCATCGGGTGTATGGTCAAAGTCGCAGAAGAATGGCTTATCCAATAACTCCTGCTTCCACCTTATACGGAGCATATTACGTTCAGCCGGTATAACGAGGTCAAATATCTGTTGAACGATCTTGAAATCGTTTCGGAATGCGCTCCGGCCCTCGCCAATGCCCAGGAAATGCAAGACGATGCAGAGCGCAGGGAGTCCTTCCAATCGGAACGTGAACTTCTTCCTAGTGAGCAAGATCAGTAGGAGCCAATGAACACTCCTTATTGCGTTACGTACGGTGTCCCGTCCTTCGACTTGTTCTTGACGTGCTCCAAATTTACATTCACTACGATTGTGCTCTTATTGGGGTCGCTGATACTGCGGACCTTCATAAGCTCCACATCCTTGAAACAAAGAGCTTTGTTACTGCCTTTGTTGCTCGCGCTCTCGACAACAGCTCCTGGCCGTGTACCGGTAGCTACGCTGAGGAGAAGGAGGAGCGATATCTGGATCCGGACAAACCCGGGGAGCGGCTTCGTGTCGTAGACCCAAAGTGCGTGTATGATGGCGTAAAGCGTCTGGACATACATCGCAAGCTTTTCCTTTTTGGACCTATCAAGCTCCAGGCTTGGTATCCACTTCTCCATCCGTTAGTGCACTCATGGAATGGGGGAACATGATGGCAACATACGTTTCGAACATCTCGTAGAACCTCGATCCTCATCGCAAAGCCTGTGACATGGTGGTAGTACATGCCGATTCGGTTCCAATACGCATCTATCGCGCTCTCTTTCTTAATTCGGGATACCGTCTTCCGCCAATAGAGGTATGACTTGAATGTATATGATTCGCATCGACGTAACAGATCCTCTGGGCTTTTTCTTGTCTGTTTTTGAATCTTGCTGCAAAACCTAATACCCCTTAGTTAGGCGAACATTGCAACAACGAGAAGGGCCGTGCAGTGAAGGCTTACTCCGCCCAGAATCCACTCTCCGTCTTCCACAGTTTCTAAGTTCGCTGTGTATGTTTGGGTCTCGCTGGCCCTTCCTCTCTGAAGCGAGCCATGTTCCTCATTATCTCCTCCGCTTCGGGGTCTGGTTCCGCATCTGACTCATGCCCACTGATGCTGGGGACGATTCCGACGTCCGGCTCAGTCTCTGCATCTGACAGCGCATCGAGATCCGTATCTGGATCTGAGTATGAATCTGAGTATGAGCTCGGGTCTGAGTCCATGTCCTTGTCAAAGGCTGCTTGGGAGGTCGTCGGGGCGGTGATGGAAAGAGAAGCCCTTCCCTTCCCCATCTTGACCGCAGGGGCTGTCGGTCGGGAGCCAACACCCTTGAATCTGGTTCGCCGACCTCGTTGGCCTATGACCTTCGTAGACATGAACAGCGTGGAGGTGCGACGGGACGGTGTTCGGAGGAGCTGAACCGTAGACGGGGAGGGGATGCAGGTCGGTAGGAGGACTCGGATACGTGAGAGGGTAGGCAGCCCGCCTCATTAAGAAGGCGCTGGCCGCTGGCCAGTTTCGAGAGGAGGGCCATTTTTGGCTCGACGGGGCGCTGGCTGGTGGGTATGCTTACTCTCAGAAAACAGAGGACAGGGTACGGTGTCGAAGACGCTTGCGCCTGTGCGAGAGCAGAGCCTCCTTGAAAGCGGCGATGCGGCAAGGGCTAAGCGAGGTGGGATGGCAGCCAAAAGCGGCGGCAAAAGACGCCCGAATATGGACGCCCTTCCACCTCCACATGTATATTAGTAGAGATAATGTACTGTTATCGGTCTCAGACCGTGAAATATGTAATAACCATGCGGCCACTTTCATGTAATGCGTAGAATGGTCAATGTAACGATGCATGGACGACCCATTTAGTCAATTGCTTAAGCTCTACCTTTAGTTGAATCTGCGTGTTTCAAACCGTGCAATTCGATTAGCAATGAATATTTTTGAAAGTTTAAAGTCACCTTTGCGGTTTGCCGATGCACTTGCTCTTTTCTCCGCTTTTTCCTCAATAGTATCGAAATCCGAATTTCAATATGGCATTCACAATCTAGTATAGAAGACACTCGTTCTCCGCTATGATACCAATATTCTTCGGCTCCAGGAAGTTCTGTCGCGATACACAGCTGCTTGCAAAAAGGCTAAAACTTTGGCACCATGTTCTGCAGGCTGGTGTGAATTTGAAGAAAAAATGGGCAGAAAAAGTCTTGATGCGCGTGAGATATAATACACTGTCTCGTTTTGATTCTGCAGATTATAAGCCTTGACACACAAACACATGTATTTGTCTACTCAAGGTTCCTTGTAAATTGAAATTGGCGATGCGGCCGGTACATGGACCAGAGATTCGATAGATCAAAAGCCATCGGAAACCAAGTTTATGGACCAGAGATTGATTGCAGATCAAGACTCAATTCACTCAATTGCATGATTAGAGTCTGCATAATCTAGCCTTGTCTACACATTGTCTTCGAAGTCATGAAATACGGCGAGATGCACGTGTTTGGAGTTGAGAAATCCTTTTATAAAGCTCTTAGGCTTTGTAGAAGTTCCAATCTTTGGGAACTAGTGAAAGTAAAACCTAGTAGTGTTTAGCAAATGCTGGACTGGCTCATCAATTACCTCAGGAGAACAATTGAGTATTGGTTTGGATGCGGATAAAAGTTCGACTAGTGCAGAAAACAAAAAACCTGTGATTAGAGTTCAGATGGAAGAATTGTTTAACTCAATCAAACTAGATTTTAGACGCTACCGGTATATAAAACTTTCACCTCTAGTACCAAACAAAATGTGAATGACTTACTACAAAGCGCGATTATAAGTCGTTGTCCTCCAAACTAAGTCGCGAAGCAAGAATGATAGCTCTATTCAAAGTACGTTGATGCACCAGTGAGTCCGGATTAGGCATCCACAAACACGGATCTACGCTAAATATGCGCAAATCAGACCAGTCAAGTCCTTTTTAAGAACGACGCCGAATACGGTTCATGGTTTTGATCTTCAGAAAACCGTGAAAGAACGCAAGTAATGTATAATAGAATTGTAATAAAGTGAAGTAGGAAATGCAATTCATGCATTGGGTGCCCAGCAAAGTGTAAAAGAGAAGAGAAAACGGCACATCAATATGTAATAATCCGAAGTAGGAAATACAATTCATGCTTCTGCCCCCCAGCAAGATACAAAGGCCGTAATACCCGGCAAATCTAAATGTTATAAAGTGGAGATAGGAAAATGATATGCTCTCTTGTCGAATTCGGTGTAGATTATCTATTACAGAAACAGATTATGCCTCGTCTATGCTCGACTTAGACAGAAAATGGATGACGCCACCGAAGATGAATTGCTTAAGTTTTGTATCTGGTTCAAATTGATTCTGATCTTGGTACATGTTGATCGTCCAGCGAAATTCTGATTCATCCGCTTGATGATACCGTGCTACACGAGACTGACTCAAATTATTTGATCAAAAGAGATACAACGTGTGCTTATGATTTGAGAGCCAATTTCGAAACAAAGACAGTACAAGGTCCATGCGAACAACAAGATGCAGGCTGGAGCCCCATATGCAAATCATCTTCTCTGTTCTCTAAAAATTCACACGGGCTTGTGGAATGTGGTTTTAGTAGAGTATTAATATAAGCTTCACGACTAACGTTATTTGAAAACTCAAGTAAACGTTATTCGCCATGTTCTATGTGTAAATACGATTTGGAATATTTGTATGGATTTGCATAGTAACTTTGATCTATCGATAATGTATAGTGACGACGATGTATGCTTCGTAGAGGTCTTTTCTGCAATTGAACTTGCTCAATAAATGCAGCACTGGATACATTGATGCAAACTCTTCTCTGGATTTAACATGAGTAGATGCCAGTTCCTTTTCATGTATGTTGACAGCTTGAATTAATATTCGACGTTTATGTTGTCTGGAATAAGTCCAGCAGTCAGAAAGTGATGCTTTGACGGTTACTTGGAAACATTACACTACGCAGAAGAATGTAGGAATAATAATTCTGTTCACAAGTCCAATGCGATAGCCTGCGTTTCAGCCGCTCCTTGAAATGTGATTTCAGCATCACGCATGTATATCTTCGCACTCGAACTCGACCCAATATAGAAAGAGATTGTGAAAGAGCATATGTGGCATATACTATTGAAAATGCATTCACAACACCTCAATGAACCAAATCCCAATTCCCCTATTCTATGCCCCACCACAAATCGGATACCAGCCCTCTGATGCCCTACCCCCTTACTTCTTAACACAAACATAATACCCCAACCATAACGTCTTACAATCCGCCCCCACCTTCGGATTCCACTTATTAAACTCCGCCTTCGAAATCCTATACTGCTTCTCAATCGTCTCGCACGTATTCCCATCCACCACCTTATGCCACTTCGCACACCCACACACAGCTCCCGGCTGCGTCGGCTCGGGCGCTTTCGGATTGCACGTCTGCGTCGGCGTCGGCGGCTTCGTGCTCTTGGGCGTCGACTTCGTCGTCTTGGATGTCGGTGTGCCGGGTATGCCTGCGATAGTCTTAGCACATGGAGTCATGGGGTGAAGCTGGGGAGCAAAGTACCGATGCAGTAGTAGTAGTCGACCCATAGCCCGCTGCAATCGGCCCCGACAGCGGGATTCCATTTCTGGAACTGCGAGAGCGTGAAGGTGCCGTAGCGGTCGACGAGCTTCTGGCATGTGTCGCCGCTTTTGGCTTTGTAGAAGCGGGTGCAGGTCGAGATGAGGCCGGACTGGGTTGGGGAGGGGCCGGAGGATTTTGTGGGGGTTGCGGTGGTCTTGGGTTTGGTAGTTGAAGGCTTTTGGGTTGGAGTGCCGGGCACGGCGACGCAGTAGTAGTAGTCGGCCCAGAGGCCGCTGCAGTCTTCTTTGATGGCGGGGTTCCATTGGAGGAAGGTGGCGAAGGTGAAGGTGCCGTATTTGGCTACGACGCTATTGCAAGTGTCGTCTGCGACGGCTTTGTAGAATTTTGTGCACGTTTCGATAAGCCCGGACTGTGTGGGGGCTGGTTTGGGTGTTTTCGTTGCGGAAGGAGTAGTCGTTCGGGTTGCGCTTGTTTTAGTCGAGGGGCGTGGTAAGCCATTGTTGACTTCAACGCAGTACGAGTTTCCGACCTTGATACCCTTGCAATCGGACTTGACGCTGGGGTTCTAATAGGAGGAATCAGTACTTGAAAGTGAAGCATGCGGATGCGTAGAATGTATGCTGTCATACCCAATCTACAAAGTCTGCGTGAGACAAACTCCAGCTGCTTTCGAACCAATCGCATGTATATGTAGCATCAAGAGCAGTATCGAAATAAGTACAATCTGGCGCGGTTCCTGGATCCACCGGGCCATCCTGTCGCTTGACGTGTGGCTGCCCGCGCTTAAAGCCGGAGACGCAGGCTACAAAAGCACAGAAAGCGGTTGTGTGTTTGAGAAGCATCGCGACTAATGCTGACCTATTTGCTGAATTCTTTCCAACCATCAAGACTGATATAGCGTGCGCAGACCGCCACGATGGTTGGTGTTTACAAGGCAGCGCGCGCTTTGCCATTTTGGGAATAGTGGCGAACCCTGCACTATATAACTTCATTACATCTCGCCGCACTCCCTCCGTCTCACCGCATTAGTATCCGAGGCTCATTCTCACAAGACCAAAGCCACGAGGCAACTACGTGGTATGCCTGCCAAGTCTTTATATTGATCCTCCCGCATACACGGAAACTAACAGCGAAAGTAGTGCGCTCATGGAAGATCCATCCGAGTTTCTCCAGTCCCTGCTCCGACTTCCAGATGACCAAATCATTCCACCAGATGCAGATCTTTCTCCTTTCTATCGCACTTGGGGCTTCACCGTCTTTCGGACGTCTTACAAGGACGGATCTGACCAGCACTGGCAGTCTCTTTTGGACAAAATTGCATCCCAAGTCTCGATAGTGGTTCTCGGCTCAGACAGTTCCCGCCAAGGCAATCCGGTGGCACAGCAGATCATGTCTCTATTTCGCTTGGACGCCCGATCAAAATTTGAACTATTGAACAATCTTGAAATGGACCAAGTCCGTCAGCTGTATAAAGACGGAGTTGGGGGCCAACCCATGAACTCGGACGAGCGATCACGCCGATGCTTTCTCCTCGCCGACGATGAAGTATTGGAGGGAGTATCGTATAACGAATCCTGGGTGAAATGTGTTGACGTTGATTACATCGCCGCTGACCACATTCCGAGGAACACGCGGCTCGGCGGACAGCGCTATTTTGGGTGGATGAAGATGGCAACCCAAAGCGTTTCTCAGCTGTGGGACATGCTTGGATCACGACACCTCGTGGGCATTGCGCCGCCGACTATTGGTGGCTCTCACCTCACCGTTTGGGAGTCAGACGCCGGTATCTAGCTTCTCGATATGTGCAAGAGGAGTGCAACAACGAATGATTTCCCTACGTGCAAGTCTAGCTAGTTCATTCCCCGAGTATCAATGCTAGGCAAGTTGGCCAGCTCATCCTCCATACTGCGCAAGATCTCCAAGACCTGATTTGTGATCTCGTTCGTTCCAACACCCCAGTATCGACGCATCTGCCTGATACATTCCGTTACGAAATTTCTCGTATGTCCCTCGAGCCATGGGAAGAAGTCATGCACCCACTCGCTCCAGAGGTCGCCGATCAAATTCTGATCATTGGGATTTGCTTGATTCCACGACCTCTGGCCGTGATTCCATTGATCGCCGGCATTATTGATAATGTTGGTCAATCGCTGGTTCACGTTTGGCGTTCCTTGGTGATTAAGGTAATGGATTAGACCGATGGACGCACGCATGCGGAGCAAAACGTACTCCGGATGCGCAAAGTCTGAAGCTCGATTGGGAAGATTTGTAGTCAGTTCGATGGGGTTTTGGCCTTGCATCAGCTGCTTCCACGTCAGTGACGTGATCCTTTAGTTGTATCGGACTACTCACATAGGTCTTGACATAGTTTATGTCTTTATGCGTGATGACAAAATTTGCAATGGCCGTCGAGCTGCCCATTGTCTCCATCACTCTCTGGTAGAGACGTGGGTGATCAGCTCCTCCGGGCAGAGGAGGGGCATTGGGGAGCAGTGGCATGGTTTGGGCCTGGCGGAAGAAGGAAATAGACACAGGCCCCGATCTCGCTACAGCTCCGCTTCGCAACCTATGGTTGAAAACCAAGTCAGAATCCGCATGAAGTTAAGTAGCGACCAACTTACGTCCCAGCTGCAGCGTCCCGCATAAATCGCCCAATGACGTTACCATCGAACAGGTGCTCCACTTTCGGAAGTCAGCTCGTGCACAAGAGGTGTTCTCTTCAAGGATCTTTTCTTACTTTGGTATGTCTCACCATTCGGAAGAGAGAAGTGTTCTATGCGCGAGTTTGTACAGTCGCCGCGACTAGCGAAGTCGACGACTTCATCCATCATCGGATCATCGGGTTCAAAGTCCTCAATACCATGATACTAAAGAATATTAGCTCACCGTAAGTTCTCCCCGTGATGAAAGCTCACCTGTGGAAGCGTGATGGTAACTGTCACCTGACCTCCATTTCCTGTCATTGTGGGATGATAGTCTCTGGCTGCACGCAATGTCCTCTTGTCTAGATGAACCAAGTCTCGAGCAACCGAGTCATTGAAATCCTGCGGGGTTAGACGTTTACGCAAACGCCACTCCATGTCTCCACATGATTCTGTTGTGCAGATCCCGTCGATACAATTCAGTGTCTTTTTACCACTGCCGCTATTACGAAGGTTCCAATAATGCGGATTGCAAATTATGCTGTGTGTGATTTGTATCGGTCCCTCAGAGCCGTAATTTGGTTGCTCAAGCACAAAATCTCGAAGAGTAGAGATTTTGAGGTTTGGATACTTGTCTCCAATGTAGTCGTTCCAAATCGTCGACATGGCTTCCAGCATACCTGTCGTACCAGCCTTCGTAATAAGTGCAAGTAGGAGACTTTCGGCTCCAACCACACCTCCTTTTTCTTTGGCCCGTTTCGCGAGCGAGGTAGTGTTGGATATGCTCGCCAAGGTGTTCTGCGCATTGACAGTCCCGGAGCCAAAAGACTCTAGAACGGGGCCAGGGTTCTTGCACGTCTGGTCGTCCATATATGATCGCATGTCTGCTCGCCAGCCATCCAGTTTTGGGTTCTCAACTTCCACAGCCGTCGAATAGCTTGGGACACAACAACGAGCCTGGCCACCTCCGCCTCCACCAACATAGCAGTTTTGTGCGTAGGGATCCAACGCGACGCGGATCCTGTCATTCGGACATCCACTACGGCAAAACTTCTCAGGAGCCCCACTCGGGCCAAGTCCATAGTCGTCGTACCATTGACAGTCGGAGAACGTGGCTTTCTTGTCACCGGTGTCACAGCAGAACTTGCGCTGTTGAACTTCAAAGACGTCGCTCCCAGGAAATCCCGCCTTCCACATGTTGCACGAACCGCCACCGGTTCCAGCAGAGGATAGGGCCAGTAGAACATTCTTGGAGCTGTCTGACCCAGGACAACCGGTTTGCGAATTGCACATGGGGTACTGTCCCCACTCGCATTTTGTGTACAGTTTCATGCTCTTCGTGTCGGTGGTGCAGCAAGCTGCTTGGTAACTTTTCTTGCAATATTTATCGTTCGAGCCAACTTCGACCGTTCCAGAAGGACAAGTATTATCACAGTTGCCATTGTGGTGAGTGTACCAGCCACATGTTGGAAGCTTGTCGTCTGTAGGGCAACAGAACGCGTGAGTTCCTGTACCAGCACAAGCGCTCTCGTCCAGCATGTACTCTTTCCCACGTTTGCCGTCATCTTCACGAGTCATATGAACCCAGCCGCTAGGGCAGCCTTATTGCTCAGTCAGTTGCATCATACCGTTGAGACGAAGAGATTACCTTCGCCACAATTCGTCCATTTGCACTGGGGGTTGGGAAAATCAACAAATTGGTAAGGTTGGTCCGATCCATCCGTCATAGGTAAGGAGGTGATTTTGCGATTCGCGACTTTCGCAAGCGCCTTGTTGTATTTTGCGTCTTTGGTATCGTGACTGATGGCCCAGACCATCAATCCTCCAAGACACAGGCTTTGCGCATACTCAGACTTCTGCTTCAAGGTATCTTCGTCATCGTACGCCACCCATTGGTTGCCCCATGATGCAACTTTGACTGCTTCTTTCTTGAAGTGCTTGGGTTTGACGTTGTTTGTTTTGACTAGATTGTCAATTTCTGAATTGAGAAGAATGCCAACTTCCCTGCTGCATTTTCCCCTTTCTCCCCCTGACTCGAATGTGCAGCCAGGATCGAGACAAGAGGAGCTTGTGGCGGAGAAAGATCGCCCGTAGAAACCTAGCCCGAGCACGACTTGGCCTGCGTCAATATCGTTCCTCCAGATCAAGTCTAACGCCTGATCAATCTCGGTGAGATTGGTGTGGGCGTTGAGAAAATTGCCTGTCCACTTATTTCCTTTGTCCCACGTACCGTGTAAATCGTAGGACCTGTTGCAATGAGATATGGATATCATCGAGAAGGTAGACACAGCTTACATGACATTGAACCAACTGACTGACTTTGCCTGTATCACGATGTTAGAACTGGGTCCAGTTCGCCAAAGATTGGTGACGACTTACTAGCTGTTTCAAGTCAAAATGCTGAAGATACCAATAGGAAGCGGGGAGTGTAATTGAGATTCCCTTGTGAGCAGAGTCCAAAGAAGACTTTAAGCGGGCCATGAACTTTGGGAAATTTTCAAAATCCACGCTTCTTCCTGATCGATCGTCCGCTTCAGGATACTCCCAGTCTAGGTCAAGTCCGTCAAATCCGTAGGTCGACATGAATGACAGAAGCGATTCGATGAAGGCTTTCTGGCGAGGTACTGAAGCGGCTAAATCCGAGAAAGTTGTCGCTGTCGGACCAGGATCGTTGAAAGTCCATCCCCCAATGGCAATGAAGATCTTCAAATCTGGATCTTTCTCCTTCAGCAACGTCAAGCGCTTGTAGAGGTTTATGTCGGACGGCGAGTTTGGACCGACTTTGAACGTTTTGGGATCGATGGTGGCAAATGCGAAATTGATATGTGTGTATAATCCGATAGGAATCTGCTCAGGCCAAAAGACATTGCAGGGACGGTTTTGGGCCCAACCCTCAAAGTATCCGATGATGCGAGCATTTCCGTTCGTTTTGGAGCAATTCTTGTGTTTGACTGTCTTATTGCCACAAAAGTCTTTGGTAGTCTATCATGATGTCAGTACGTCAACAGGTCGGTGCGTGCGATGTTGAAATTTACTCCGCAGTACCCGTGTTTTGAACAGCAAACGTTGAGAGGACATTTGTCCTTCTGCGCCCATTTTTTTCCAAACCCGGGATTGCATTCTGACTTTCGATCACAATCCGAGATGCAAGTATCGCCGCAGTCTACATAACAGGTTAGTGAGTATAGAGCGATGGTCAACTTGACATACAGTCGGGACCAAATCCGCAAAACCCGTTCGTATTACAACAACCGTTCTCGCAGCGGCTCGATGGACTACAGGTTTGCGCAATGACCCTACTAACAAGGAAGATGTAGAGAATGATGGCGTTCAACAACATATTGGTAGCAGTGAGAGCGAAGCGCAGCGACCTGAAAGTTGACCTTCAACTGCCTTCCAACAAATCGCATGCGAGAAACTTGATCACTGTTCGCTCAGAGGTGTCCCATCTGGCGGAACTCCATCTCCCAGATCATGTCGAGGACCACTCCTGTCAGCATCCCATGCCGAAACCCCGTGCAAAGCTTCACCGCTTCTCCCGAATGACGCTGGGATGAAAATGCTCAAAGTTTCCGAGATGGTGTGCCAAGGGTATCGTGCGTGAGCAGATGATATTGCAGTGAGCCGTTTGCCGGGTCCACAACATGGTGATTGTCTCCATTTGGGAAGCGACAAACTGTCTGATGAACTCATCCTTGCGAACTTGTGACTTTTGCGGGTTGTGGTGGTGTGAGGACTGCGAGGCGACCAGCCATGCTCTACATAAATAATAGAGTAAATAATACTTGGCGGCGCGAAAGGTGCAGGTGAGGCGCAGCGTACCTTCTGATTCAATATGAAAGCTGTGGGGGCGGAAACATGCAGGTCTGAGTACCTGCATACAAATTACCGCAGCGATGTTGTTTCCGAGTACACGGGCTTATAGAGAGTGGGGCATCCGTGAGTAAATGCGGCATGTGGCCGGGGCGAGCTTACGGTAACACCAGCTATCCAGCATCATGCGACTCGACTCAAAGTCGGCCTCGCCCAATCTAGTACTTGGCACGATGCTCAACAGATGTAGCCATTCTTATTTACGCCCCGTCTGTAGATTGCACTTCATCCTTCAGGCGTACAATGTGGATTATCGGTCACACGGAACGAAGGGAGTAAGCCTTGCCTAACTATGACGCGGAAAATCACATGGGTTCAGTATCGACGATTAGACTTGATCAAATCGATGGGTATGGCTGGTGAGCAGAATCTGTGGATGCCAGTCTTGCATGCCAGTCTTTGCGCTTCGTCTTCTTCTCTCGCCAACTGGGCTTTGGTGCGGTCATTCCCAAACATGATGCACTCGAATTGCTTCCAAACGTACATTGTACTTCTCGTTTTCTTTCTCAACTCTTTGCGTCCACACGCATTCTCTATTTACAACGGCACCACGCTTGATGTCACGCTTGGAGACAGCTGCGCGAACGCGCTCTCCGTGAACATCGACTGCGCCGGCTATGTCCAAACTTTTATGATGCTCAGTTACCGAGGATCTTTGGAAAACATCACTTTGACAAATGAGATATGCACTTCTAGTTGCTCATCATCACTGAAAAGCTGGTTTGATGCGGTATCGCAGAAATGTGTTGGGAAGACCCTCAACGATGCAATTCCCACAAAATTTGGCGGGTACATGTGGGCAGGGTTCAATGAAACATGCGTCAAAGATCCAAAAACAAAGCAGTACTGCAATGGTACGAGAGTAGTTCAACACGTCGAGGAACCAACACTAACTATTTGAAGACATCATATTCAACTTCACCCAAGTCGACGACTTCACGAAGATGCCAAAAACAGAGCTGTGCCATACCTGCAATATTCGACGTCTTGCACTCATGCAATCCTCCCAATACTCGATCTACGATGAATATTACAAGTTGGAATTGGAATACGTTTACGCGCAATGCGGAACAAAAGGACCAACAGACATCCCACCCCCACTGACCACGAAGCAACCAGACTCCGCGCCATACTGTGTGACAGGCAAACGCTACACCACCGTAAAAGGCGACACCTGCGAGTCGATCGCAAACGCAAGCAGCGTCTCATCCGCCACGCTCTACATGGGCAACCAAGCCATCCTCCCCGACTGCCGCGACGTCGACGCCGGCGTCAGCCTCTGCCTCCCCATGACCTGCCAAACCTACTACATCCAACCCGACGACACCTGCACCTCCATCGAATCCACCCTCGGCCTCGGCTACGGCCAGCTGCGCAACTGGAACTCGTGGCTCTCGCAGGACTGCTCCAACCTGCACCCCGCCACAGACTTCTACGGCAAGACCATCTGCGTGTCTCCCCAAGGCGGGACCTTCAGCGGAACATTCCCACCCCCAGCGCCAACCTCAAATCCAGGATTAGGGGATGGGTATACGCGGACCGCGATCCCGCCGCCGTCGGGGGCGACGGTGGCGCAGGGAACGACGCTGAATTGTGGGAAGTGGTATGTGGTCAAGGGGGGCGATACGTGCAGTGCGATATGCATCCAGGGTGGAATAACGGCGAGCTTGTTTCGCCAAGTCAATCCTTCGCTTGAGAAAGGGAATTGCGATTCGGCGTTGAGACCGCAGACGGCTGTGTGTGTTGGGCCGACGTATTCTTGGAATACGACGTTGTTGGTGACGACGTCGACGGTGGCGACGGCATTTAGTATCCCGACGGGGAGTAATAGTAGTTTTGCTGAATAGATTTAGTAGATATGGGATGTTGTTTCAATAAGAGAAAGATTTTGAATGTGTGGAATTGAAGACCAGATGAAAAGGCTCAACCTCGCTAAGCTGCATGTGATTCAACACGTGACTTGTGGAAGTAACTTCTCCAGACGAAGTCTTGTCATTGCTCAAGATCGCAGTTATCTCATCGGCGGTGATGACACATTTCTTTAGGCAGACTGAAAGCTTTGGAGAGGTCGATTAAGTAAACTGGAACGGAAAGCGCATGCACTAGAAACAAGACTCGCAGAGGAAAGAGTGGCCCGCAAGCGGCAAGACCTCAATTGCCCAGACGCCGCCTGTTTCGGGGCTTCCCCAACAAATGTCAAATCCCAACTACACCTGTAAAAAATCTGGGTAACATGCTTAATTTTCTTCTGTCATCTACTCCATAGCAGGTTAACAAGACTTGAAGGCTCGACACCCAACTGTTTTCGTAGCCTCAAAAAGTCTCAATCGATAAGCCAAAATGCGGTATCTCGGTTTCTCCGTGTCTATTTGGCGATCTGATTGGCCAGATAGCAGTACACGCATGTGGCGTAAAATGGTGTGCAACAATTTGTGGCACTGCAGTCTCGAATTCAACGTTTTCTCTCAAGCCCGCTTTTCGATCTCATTTTTTCAATCTATTCCCTTATTTGTATAATTGCGAGTTGTTTTTGTTGCAACCCTGATTCTGCGCGCACAAGTTCGTTTCCATGCTTTGTGACTTTAGTCTTCTAGTCGAACGATAGAGGTACTCAATCCTGAGAGACGGTTGAAAGCCCATATCTCTGCGAGAATGGTCTAAATAGCCTAAAAGCACCGATTCTTACTATTGAAAGTCTACCGTTGGACTGCCTGTTTAACAACTGATCACTTCAGCAATGTCGTTCCGACTATACTTGGAACCATTCGACTCGAAATCGACGGCAAGCACGGATGGTGGGAATGATTCGTCCGTGTATAGGGTACTACTAAGCTCGTTAACGAATATCTTGAAAAGTTGTGATCATCAATTTTGGTCTCTTCACGAACAGGAAAACCAGTCAGCTACGTGTACGCGAGTCCCGGTATTATGTGCATCAGCGTGGATACGATCTGCCGACTGAGTGCGGAGTGATACTCCCTTGCCTATAGTAGTGCTGACGAACCCCACGGGTACTTTGGCAAGCGCACTGCTGCCTTGTTCATATCACTACGTAAGACGCAATCATGCTCTATCAGTAGATGTGAGATCTTAGATCCTTATCCATTTTCTGGGTGCTGGAATACTCACAATGGCCAGTATCAAGACTTTTAGTGACCGAGAACAGCTCTCCGCTTTCCTCGAACTGTAATCAAATGTGTGTAGATGCGGGTTGAAAGATATGGCGCCAAGGAAAAGAATGCACTCAACCCGGGATTCGAGACGAGACCAGACCTGGTGCACCCGCTTCCGCGCAGCCAGATTGCCGGGGCTAGACACTGTTTGTCGATAGGTGCAGTCTAGCCCCACTTGGTTGGTGAATGATGGATTTTCCTATGTTGTATGCAATCCATGGCGTATAAAAAGCACGTTAGCAAAAACTCTATCCACGGAAGACTCCTTTGACCCGAACTGCGCATCGAGATCTCCAAGACACAATCTCTGCCTGGAGTATCCAATCGCTCCATAGACACGCCACTGGCAAACATCGGATAGTGTCCGATATGTACTGTGTAGACTAGGATTGCTGGGTAGTTTATTGGGAGGGAGCGGCTAAGCTGCACGACATCGGGTAACACCGGGCCCAAGAGACTGGTTCTGATGCTGTGAGCTGCACGATAGTGGGGAGCCATTGGGGGTAGGTGGAAGAATGTGCAGGTGGTGATAGCAACGAGTCAAGAAGCCGAGGGCTGCGAGGGAGACATGGTAGGTATCGTACTCATCTCGGTAGAGATGCTACGCAATCAGGCGCTGGCGAATCAATTCGTCAAATTCTTCCTGTTAATGCACGATTGTTCTCGTCATGACATGTGGCTAGTCTCCAATTGCGAAGCAGAGTCGTAATGGAATCTGTGGCGGTCCACGATGCAGTCAGTCAAGCGTTCGGGACGCATATGGCCCGGTATCCCGTGTACAGTAGAAGGAGTGGGAACGTCGTCGAACTAATCTCAACAACGAGGCGGCCATGCTCCATCCCAGCCGCATCCCAGCCGCATCCCAGCTCGTTGAGCGCGCTTGGAAGCGGTAGTTCAGCTACAAGGCAAGTCGGAAGATAACTGTAGAGACACGTGAAAGCGCCACAGACGCGTTCCGTTTTTGGTGGAGCAAAACTTGGAGCGCCCATGTCCGCGCAACGACGCCGCTTTGATCAAGGGAATGTGACCTCTACTTCGGCATGGACCCAGGTTCGTCGCACCGAGGCGTGGGCTCGGCAGCATCTGAAAGGAGACGAGGCGGTGGGGAGAGGTGGAACGGGTACGAGACCCGGACGGGTTCAGGTTGAAAATTTCTAGGCTGTTGCTGATTCAGCGGCGCCACGGGTGCGGAAGGTGATGCCGGCAGGGCAGGCGCGATGCACGGTGCTCAGCTTTCACATGCGGCTTCGCATCTCTCTTTCATCTCAACAACAAGCGACCGTTGACACGCCGATGCATCGACGCGGAGGGCGCTCCCCATGAAAGCCGATAAGCAGAGCAGCGGCCAATTGCGCGTCGTCGACTGGAGCGCGGGGAGCCTGGGACGCATGGCCCCTCATGCACAGATTAATCCACCGTTCGCCAGAGCAAGCCGACGCAATCACAATGACGAATGCCTTTTATCCTGGGCATGCGCACGCTCGAGGCAAGACGCAATCATTCTACGTTTATGTACGCCCACGCCCACGTACGTAAAGCGGCGCTCAACACATGGCTAAGGTTTGGCGACGGCAGCTGTCTGCTCCACCGCGCAAGGTAGCTGGGCTGCAGGCAGGATGGCATCTCCGCCCGTAGCCCACCCGCGGCGCGGAAGTCGATGGCGGCAGCAAGGCTCAGGGGCGTTCCGTGGCGGCAGGGCGCGCAACAATTGGATCCTCCATGCTGCTATAGCCGTATCATGACCACAATGATGCATCCGCTGGCCCAAGCGCCCTTTCACATGCCGCCGCCTTGGAATGATTTCCAGCGTCCAACACTGGAACAATATCACGCTGCTCTTGCGCGAGCCACAGCTATAATCTTCTGAGACCTGCAGTCTGGCCGCTTCCTCCGTCGACTCTATTTTCTCCCCTCCTGCCTGCTACCTGCTCTCACAAGGAGACTAATAGCACCGCACCGGACGCGACTTCCTCCCACCAATGTACGTTATCGATAGAACCGCCCTTTCACATGCAATCCCCGTCCACTGACATTCATCTGCAGCGCCGTTTTCAGACACTGCAGCCACAACCATCGTCATCCCATCCCTCTTCACGCGCATATAACAAGGTATGTGAAATCGTCTTAATAGCCACCAGCTTTCCTGTCTCGCCCTCCCTGTCCACCGTCCCCAGCTGCAAGCACACGTTTAACACGCCTCTGATTCCACCACAGGCGCAAATCCAACCCGCCCCCATCCGATGCCGCACGCTGAGAAAGACACAATGACCACCAACGGCGAGCTGAGCTCCACCCCCATGACCAACGGCGATAAGTCGCACTCGAAGGCGTTATCAGTGAGTCTCCCCCACCATGCTCTCCCGCAGCATTCCATCCCACCACCCAACCTCTCGGACTACGCTCCCGACCCAATTAACACTCCCCAGCACCTCCAATCCTGGCCCGTAATCCACGACGGCCTCGAATTCTACAAGACCAACCCCTACGGCGCAAAGTCCCTCGCTCTCTTCAACAACACATACCAACGCTTCGTCGCGCCGCTCCACCCGTATCTCCAGACCCCCTACTCGTACCTCTCCCCGTACCTCTCGCGCGCCGACGAGCTCGGCGACTCGGGCCTCTCACATGTCGACGCACACTTCCCCATCGTCAAAGAAGACACATCCAAGCTCAAAGAGAAAGTACAAGGCGTGGCCTTCCTTCCCTTCGCACTAGCAGGAAAGGGCAAACAGTACCTCTTCTCCGCCTGGAACGACGAATACAGCAAGACCCGCGGCGACGACGGGCTCGCCAAGAACGTAAAAGCCTTCATCAGCACCGAGCTGCGCATCGGACACGACGGGTACAAGCTGGTGCGCGAGTACCTGCAAAAGGGCAAGCAGGAGGCCAGCAAGCGCGTCGAGGACGTGAAGCAGTAGAACTACCTCGCCGCCCGAGGCGGGCTGCAATTGCTCCTTTTCGCAGCCGTCTGTCCTCCAATGCTCGTTCTCAATGTCATCTTGATCGTCCTGCTGCGTGTCAGAGAATGGCGCTACAGCGACGACCTTGGAGACAGGGAACCAAGAGACATGACTGCGAGGCCGGATTCAGTCATGGGGGGCGATGTGTTGACCCGGGATCCAGCCGTTTGGGACGATGAGTTGACCCCGTACCCACCCTTGACTCCATCGTACGAGTACTAGATATCACTTTTCCTTTCTTTCTTTCCTTTCTTTTCAGGGGCATTCATCGTCATGATCGGGGAAGGTTTTTTTCCTTTCACTGCACTGGGGGGGCTGCTCTGTCGTCTCAATTTGTCCACACTTGTCTCATCAGCGTCGTCGAAGTGATGCGCACGGCCTTGGACTGGTTAGTTACGGATAGATTGGTCAATTGATACGATAACCACGAAGTTGCTGGTTTTTTTTTTGTGCATTGGTGTGCGGTTGTAGTCGGTGAGCATGGAGCTTGCGGAGCCGCGTCCGGCGTGGGGTGCTATGCTGTATGACTGAATGTGAAAACCGCTCGTGGGAGGTACATGTGGGCTTGCAGCCGCTGTATGAGCCGAGTTGAAACCCGTCGTACAGCGGATGGGGGTGGCTAGAGCTGCGAGTTAGTGCAGCGTAGATTGCGCGTCCCGGAGAAAGAAAGACTAGTAGGCCGAAGTTCTCAGCTCAACAGTCGGTGACACATGATACACAGCAACCCGGACCGACTAAAAAGTGTGGAGCCTGAAAAGATTTTGATGCCTTGTTTATCTCGCTGAAATACATGCCCGGATGGGCGGACTTTAGGTCATGGCCGGCCGTCCATCGCGTGATGTTTGCTCCACCGACATGCTCATGCAAGCTCTCTCGACATGAATGATTTGCGAGTCAATCACCGTTGCCCCCATTGCCGCAGCGCCGCAGCCCCAATTTCCCGGAGCAAAATAGGAAAAGTGCCTAGAACCGTAAGGGAGTGAAGAACCACCGGTTCTTCCCGGACGTGTATCGTTCCTCGAACGCCTTCTTGACCGTCTTCTTGGCATCCTCCCGCTGCGAAACTTCCTTGAATGTGTCGGCTGACACGACGCCTTTGAGGTTCTCGAGCTCGAGCGTGTAGCGCGTGGGCATAAGGTGCGTGTCTACCGCTATTAGTATGCCATGTACAGTTTTCCGAGCCTGTTTGTAGACGTACAGTTGACCTGCTTGACGAACGGCTTGACCTTGGACTTCTTCGACTGCTTGGCTTTGGACATGCGGCGCGTGACCTTGGACGGGTAGCGCTCAATGCCGGCGACGAGGGCGTGCGGGAAGGGGTGCGATTTGGTGCCGTTGTCGAGCGGCTGGATGATCACGCATTTCTTGCCCGCATAGCGGCCCCGTGTGATGATCTGGTTGCGAGGTGAGCGGGAGCGGGAGAGTCAGTTCGAGTGACTAAACGTACGACAACGCGTCCAACCTTGAGGCTGGGAATGATTGTTAGCAGAGTTCTTGGACTTTTCTGGCTCTCATTGCAGTTCGAGCATGGCATTTGGACGGGACACTGCCATCCTCGCAATGACATATCCTGCCTAAACCCGCTCCAAAGTCCAGCAGTCTTGGTTTCCAATGCTCGGGGCGACTCACAACTTCATGGCTATTGCTTCCCGCGGTGGGTGTGTATGTTCGATGGGCGACGTTGGTGAGGTTCAATTTTCGAAGCTTCGCGAGTGCGGCGGATTCGGAGAAACCAGTGTGCGATAACCTAAACCCGTTTGGGCCAAGCGCTTTCTCGAGGAAACTTTTTGGCCCCGCTGAACTTCAAAGTTCGAGATCCTCAGGAAAGCGTCGACAATGAAGATCAAGGCGCTCAGTCGGAGTGCTTCTTCGGCGCAAGCGCCTGGCTCGAACGTGACTCGTCTGTCGCGCAACTTGGACCCAGACGTCCATCCGGTACGCGCAGATTTGCAGATTGGCCGCGTCCTCTACTGACCGCCTTCAGTTTGAACGAGCACGCGAGTATACGAGAGCCCTCAATGCCACCAAGGTCGAACGCATGTTTGCGCAGCCCTTTCTTGCCAGTTTCGAACCCGGTCATGTCGATGGCGTGTACAGCTTCGCCAAAGATCCCAACTCTCTCGAACACTTCGCTTCCGGCAGTGGCGATGGCATTGTGAAACTTTGGGATCTTACGACTCGAGAAGAGCTATGGCAGGCCCAGGCGCACGAGAACATGGTGAAGGGAATGTGTTGGACAAGGCAGAAACAGCTCATCACCTGTGGTGCGGACAGGACCATCAAGCTCTTTGATCCATACTCGACAGCTTCGAAGAGTCGCCCAACGGCTACATGGCTAGGACAAGGAGCATTCAACTCTGTCTCTCACCATCGATCCCTCCCATCGTTCGCAGCAGCGAGCAGCAATATCTCCATATATGACGTGTCTCGAGCATCAGGGACTCCTGTGCAGACACTGACATGGCCAACAGCGACCGATACAGTCAATGCGGTATCTTTCAATCAGTCGGAGACTTCGATTCTTGGATCGTGTGCCACAGATAGGGCCGTGATTTTGTACGATTTACGAACAAACTCGCCGCTGCACAGGAACGTGCTTACATTCGCCTGCAATACCTTGGAATGGAACCCGATGGAGCCCTTCAATTTTGCCGTCGGAAGCGAAGATCACAATGCATATGTCTTCGACATGCGCAATATGAAGCGGGCACTGAACGTGTTGAAAGGTCACGTTGCCGCCGTCATGAGCCTCGACTGGTCACCTACAGGTGAGGAGCTCATCACTGGGTCCTATGACCGCTCGGTCAGAATCTGGGAGCGCGCCAAGGGTCATGCGAGGGACGGTGAGTTGTCATTTTACATATACTGCTACATACAGCTAATCATCTTGCTAGTATATCACACCAAACGAATGCAGCGTGTATTTTCTGTTGCATGGAGTCCAGACTCAAACTATGTTCTCTCTGGATCCGACGACGGTAATGTGAGGCTGTGGAGAGCCAGAGCTTCCCAGCGACAGGGGGTCAAGTCATATGCTCTTCGCCAGAAAGAGGAGTACGACGCATCTCTGAAGCAGAGGTATAGCCATATGCCAGAGATTCGACGTATTCAAAGACATCGCCACCTCCCGAACGTCGTCAAGAAAGCAGGAGAGATTAAAGCGGAGGAACTCAAGAGTATCAAGAGGAGAGAGGAGAATGAAAGACGCCACACAAAGAAGGGCAAAGTGAGGAGGACAGCTGAGAGGGAGAAAGTCATACTCGCTCGCGAGCAGTGAGTTTCGTTCATACACATGCATAGCGACGGCGTTTTCAGTCACGGTGGAGGCTTTACAGTTCTGCCACGAGTCGGCATTGATCGGGATTCTCAGCATATACCCAATGGGTCAACTTTGACGATTTATCAAAAGCAAAATCTTTTCTCAAGTCACATCATCCAAGCAGGTTGTCGCATGTGACGATTCACAAGAGCGGAGTCATCCCCACTTACCGGTAAGCGATCACGTCATACTGAGGGGTTTCCCGAACAACAACAGGGCGTGCATATCAACTATTAATTGGAAATCACGATTAACGTTAGCATATATATTAGAGAATATTGAATCGTGAAAGACTTAACTCACGAAGCGCACCACTTTCTCTTCAGAGGACAAATTCCGGCAAATCATCACCGGTTCGGCAATGGCAGCAACGGCAGCAACAGAAATCCAGGATCAGAAATTCAACTCTCTGGGCCTCCAGAAATTAAATATCAATGAAGAGCAGGTGTGTACGTATAGTCGCGGATTAGGCGGGGTTTCAGAGAAGAACCCCGTGCTCGTACTGATTCATGGATACCCGCAATCTTCCTACGAGTAAGCACGCAATTATTTCCTGCGGATTTCCCATACTGATTTTGGAAATAGATGGCGCCACGTGAGCTTCTCATCCGATCATCCAAGATACTAACCACTAATCCATCCAGCTAATCCCACTACTGCCCACCTCCGCCCCACTCTACATTCCCGATCTCCCCGGCTACGGCGCCAGCACTCCTATCTCAGACAACTCCAAGCTCGCTATTGGCCACACACTCCTCTCCGCCCTGAGCACCCTCATTAAACGCTCGACATCGCACGCCCCCTCCTCCATCCCCGTGGTCCTCATCGGCCACGACCGTGGCGCCCGCATCGCCCACCATCTCGTTGTCACGGGCAGCCCCGGCATCTCGATCCTCGCCGTCAGCATCCTAGACATCGTACCCACGCTCTCACAATGGCAAGCCGCGTCCAACCCCAACGAGATCACGGGCTACTTCCACTGGCCATTCCTCGCGAACGTCGAGCAGGCGCGGAAAATGATCGCAGCGTACGGGGGCGACCGGTGGTGCACGGACATGGTGCTGCGGTGGGCGGGGAAGGGAAAAACTGTGCCCACGCTTACTTCCGATCAGAGCTTGGAGGTGTACGCTGGGTTCTTTAGCAAGGAGAGCGTGGTGGTGGCGAGTTGTAAGGATTATGAGGCGGGCGCGGGCGTGGATGTGGACAGGGAGAGGGAGAATCAGGAGAAGGGGAGGAAGATCGGGGTCCCGGTTTTGGTCATGTATAGTGAGACGTATCTGGGGAGTCGGTACGATATGCCGAAAGTGTGGGCGGAGTGGGTGGCGCAGGGGGTCGATGTGAAGTATGTTGCTGTTGGGGACGAGAGTGGACATTTCTTGCCAGAGGAGGCACCGGAGGTGACTGCGAGCGAGATTAATGGGTGGTTAAAGGGGCTAGGGTTTAAGGCCTAGGGGATGTGGTAGGAATGGCAAGATGATAGTTCGACTTCTACCCTCTGCGCAAATTGAAGTTCAGTGGTTCGAAAACATCGTCTTTCGCAGAAGTACTACAGTATTTGTTCGCAGAGGTCTGGATGAGGAACAACATGCTTTCAATGTTTGCGAGCGATGCCTCATTACATCATCTTGGTGCACTTTTTCTCTAATTACCCGTACACACGCCGATAAATTAATGGCGCCGCATCAAAAATGAGGAAAGAAGTTGAATAGAAAACATACACATGTAGTAGTAGGGTGTCCACGCGCTCTCCCGGGATTCGATTGGCCAGCAATTCGACAAGACGCTGACTAACAATGTGGATGCCTAACAGGTGGGACGTTCGTCCGACCCAACCACAACTTACTGCTCATGTTCAGGCGACCATATTTTACTATCGCTAATCAACGGAAGAACTGACCGCTCTGATAGGCACTGTGAGCTACCAGGTCCATATGAGAGCATCCAGGGCGCTTCAGGTAGCCTTCCAATGTGCTCAAACCCGTCGCTAGTAGCTGAATCGTTAAGGTACATATGCACTGTCGACATGGCCGCTACTTTATTGTGCGATCTCTGCGAAAGTCTTTTGATACGCCCCAATGAGGGCCCTGAAAAGGTAGCATATAGTGAACACACATGGACGACTATCGACCACGCAAGCTGTTCAATTTGCCACGTGTTGCGAGATCAAATAGCTATCACGTATGCATCTGTTCCGGAAATCGACATAACAAGATAACGCCCATTATCGGTCAAAATCTCATGCAATGGAAATCTTGAGCAGGATTATCTTGAAGCACGCCTCGATTGCCTTATACCGCTCAGGGGCATTGTTGACTCTTATACCACAGCATTTAAGGCCACAGTTCATTTCAGACCCACAGATGGTAACACTAGGCCTTCACAGCATCGAATGAAGCTTTTGCCAGACACTGATCAGTTCTCTCGATCCTCTATACCGGTCTGCAATGCACCACCTGCCATTAATACCGAAAATTACTTGGGAACCATCGAGCGATGGCTACAGCAATGTACCAAAAACCACAAGCTATGTAATATAGAGACAGATGGTGGATATTTTATGATCTTCCTACAAGGTTGATCGAGATTCTGGACGATGAATCTCTGCGTCTCGTCAGTATGAAGGGAAAGAAACAAGAAGTTCCACCAACGCGATATACAACGCTCAGTCACAGGTGGAGTTAGAAAGGCCTTCCAAAGCTATCTCAAGCCAATCTGGTTGACTGGCAGAGAAAAATTGATGCAGTTCTACCGCCATCCTTTAAAGATGTAATCCGTCTTTCTGTCCACCTCGGTATCAGATAAATCTGGATTAACTGTCTTTGCATCATTCAGGACGATCATGCCGATTGGCTTCGGGAATCGTCGCTGATGGGCCAGGTCTACCGCAACGGATTCTGCAATTTCGGTACTTGTAAAGCTGCGGACGAACCTGTCGGTCTATTCGTATAGAGGGATCCACAGTTGATACCGCTACTGCGATCAATAATACAGCGGCGTGCTACACAACAGGAAATGTACGCCTTCTGCGATCATCAACTTCCCCTGCTAATGAAAGAATCTCTTCTACGACGTGGCTGGGTCCTCCAAGAGCGATTGATGAGCAGACGGTCGATATACTTTGGTGCTAAGTTGGTTTGGGAGTGTTGCGAGACTCTTGGTTGTGAGACCTTCCCTGAGGGACCTCCAGTCACGCTAAGCAGGTGCGTAATACAATGCGTGGATGGGGATCATCTGGAGAGATTCATTGGAAACTGTGGTCCATGCATAACCTCACACTTTACGCTACAGTCCAATCAAGGGCCACTCACTCAGGGACTAGAATGAGAGACCCTTTTGCTGACATAGTGCAGGGTGCCCCTGGCTTTTCGCAATGGTCTTATATCCTTCAGGATAGCTAATTTTCTTAATAACGAACGCCAAGATTACGACAGAAGTAAGCCAGATCATATCAAAGATTATCGTCTCTGGAGTCTTCAGGGTAAATGGTTGATCATTGTATCGACCTTTAGCCACTGTGGACTCACGTATGTCGAGGACACTTTCCCAGCGATTTCAGGACTTGCGCAAAGCTTCCAGGAATCAATGCAAGATAATTACTTGGCTTGTATATGGCAAAAGGATTTGATTTCCGGCCTTCTCTGGTTTCAAACAAGCTTGCCAGAGAGTACACTGATGCCTCTGAGAAACTACGTTGGTCAGTCACCCAATTGAACATTATTCCTGCGTCACAATAACCTTAACTGGTTGCCACCTATCTTTACAAATGAACCTGTACCGGTATTTGATTATCATATCAAGCTTGAAAATACTTCTCGAGCCTTGAGCTGTTGATAGCCTTCAAGCTGACATCATATGCAGCACCAACCTGGTCTTGGGCGTCCGTCAGCGGACGCGTCTATTTCAAGGCTAAAGAAGACGCGGACTACCTAGGACCTCAAAGTGCCCTAGCTGAGGTTTTACATGCTAAAACAACACTTTGCAGCCCGGACCCGTTCGGAAAAGTGTCACATGGTTACATTCGTATCGCCGGGCATATGCAACCAAGCGTCAAAGAACACAGCAGGAACAGAAGCAGAGTATTGAATGTTGTAGGTGATTTTTTGACGACGAAGACTATCCGGAGGAGCACTGGAATACCGGCTCAACCTATCATTTCATCCTCATTCATCAAACCAATGCTTCATCCGATCGCTTCCCAGCTGAATCCCTTCGAGGACTAATACTCCAGTCAACGGGAAAACTGGAGGAGTACCGCAGGGTTGGCATGTTCGTTCATGGTTGGCGAGAAGAGACGACTGCTAATGAATGCCCTGAGTTTGTGGGATTCGATCCAGCATCTGATTTCGAGCGACAGACTATCACGATCATTTAGCTCTGTGTGGTCTTCCTAATACCAGGTTCAGGGCGTTAACGGCGTCGAATTATACGCCCTAATATCCACGCAGTAGACGTCAGTCTTTCCTTTCCGCCTGCTCAATCAACATCCGCGCACACCATTCCGGCTTGCTCCAGAACGGCGCATGCCCGACCTCCTCCTCAATCACCGTATCTACCATATTCGGCTCGCTTTCCTTCGCAGCCTTGATCAAATGCCTATCACCCACTCGTCAGCTCCAATCCACACACCCCATCCTCCCCCACGCACTCACCTCATCGCCACCAACGTCGACGGCGCATCCCCCAACGTAACCACATACGTCGTCGGAATGCTCCTCCATGCCGCAAACTCCGTCGTTCCATACAAACTCGCCAGACTCTGCGGCACCAGCGTCGGCACCACCTCCCCCACCTCCTCATCGCTCAGGTCCTGATACATCAACCCCTTGACATGCTCCGGCGCAACCGTCATCACGAAGCCCTCCATATCGACCTGCATCTCCGACACAACGTTCTCACGCGTGCCCGGCGTCGAATGCCGAAACCCCTCCGGCACCATGAACGCAGCGACATACACGATGCGCACCACTCCTCCGCTCCAACCCTGCGCAGCGCAACTCGCCTTGTCGAAGCCGTGCAGTGCGGTGCTGCCCGTTATGCCGGCGTTTGAGTGCAGCACGACGACGATGTCGCGGCCTTGTTGCGCGAGGCTGCGCACAGCGTCGCAGATGGTCGTGATGTCGGCGTCCCAGGTTCGCACTGGCGGGACGGAACCTGAGGTGGGCATTTGGGGGGCTAGGACTTGGTGGCCGGCGGCGGTGAGGAGGGGGGTGAGGCGTGTCCAGCAGTGGGGGGTGTGCCAGGCGCCGTGGATGAGGAGGAAGGTGGGTTTGGGGGACATGGTTGGTTGCTTATTGTGTACTTGCTTTGCTTAGGATTTCAAGAAGTCGGGGTGGTTGTAGATGGTTCGTTTGGGGTTGGGCATGCTAGATGGAGGGGTGTGTACTTGTACAATTATGTGGAGTGGAGTGGAGTGGAGTTTACAGGGTGCCCCGCGAACGGACGAATAGCGCACTTTGATATAGATCTAGTATGGGTTGAAAAGGTTCTGAGTAAAGGCACTATGAATCTTACGTGCAATAGCACTGACTCGTCACTTCCCGCACGAGTCTTACCCTTGTAGTTGTATATGCGAGCCAATATTTGTAAGATGCGAGCCTCAAGACTCTGCCTAGCGCTTACTTTTATGGGACCTTTTCAAGATCATATCGCTAAGGTCATGTGATTTTGCTTTACTCTGCTCTTCGGAATTTTCGGGGTGCTGTGGATAAGGAAAGTATATTTATATCCAACGGTAGAAAAGTTGATACAATCGACCATAGCCATAGGGAATCAGTGGACCCCGTTCGCTCTCCTATACTTAAGCCTGTGAGCGGGGAATTAGTAGTTGCGTCGGTGACGAGCAGCGAATCCTTCCTGTTGATTGTTTTTGTTTTTGCTCTGTTTTGGTGCATGCACAGGGCTTCTAATATAAGGAGATTTACGTTGTTTCAGTCATAATGGTCTTGGATGAAGGTACAGTATTGAGAATAGACTTGCGCAGACTTTGAACAAGTGATCATTACATACGGTGGAAATTCGCAATTTCTTCCGACCTGGCTCTCCAGCCAATCCTCACGGCCCAAGTGGCTTGGGCGTATAATCGAAGAGATCGACACCATTGAGCAAAGTCCTGTTTGGAAGGGCATAGAAATCCAGGACATCCTTTTTATCCGACTCCTGGATAATGTTGACATCGTCATAGCTCATGACTGAGTGCTCGTTTGTGCTTCCAAACCGCTGTGCGGGAGATTCGCGCAGGTCGCCATTGTCTTTGCGGGCGGTAAGGGCAAATTCGTGCCTGAGTCCGATGATGTGTCCGATCTCGTGGAGCAGCGAGTTCATGAGGATCTCCCTCCACTTTGCTTCCGTGAGCGTTTTGTCATAGATGCGGACTTCCTTGACCTCGTTGGGGAAGAAGGCTGACGCAATGGTGCCTGAATCTTTATCTACATTGTTTGGCCTCGGCTTGTAATACTTGACCAAGAAGTGGGCGAGAGCCTTTTCAGGGGCGGCGGAGATGTTGACGCCGAAGCCAATGGCATTCCATTGATTGGCTGCTGCTTGGAAGGAATCGGCGGTATACCTGCGATCAAATCAGCCCTGTAAGTACTCTTCGTGATGGAATCTAACAACGGTCTGGTTGCTTTTTATACAAAACAACAGTGCTTGGAGATTTTGACGCTCTTTCGATTGACTTGACCCAGCGAGGCCTTACTTACTTGTGATCCGCATCGCTTGCAAATCCATCTCGAACGACAAAGTACAGAAGCTTTGTAGGGGACGTTTTGCTTGCTGTCCAGCGGGGAACAACGTCTTTCATGCCGACGACGATTGTGTGCCGACCATTACTGTTCTGGTTCGCATGTTCATCTTGTGGTGGCAGGCCGAAGGTTGGCATGAATCCATCCTGCGTTACGCATGGGTAGGGTTGCTTTTCTTCTGAGTATTCGGCCATGGTCGCTGCAACTGGAGTTTGATTTGCTTCGTTGAGGTTGTTTGTGGGTTCGGTGCCACACCAGTTGTCGGATTTCTTTCTGGGATTTGGCTCTGTGCTCATGACTTTGAGTTGCGGATCGAAAGGCTGTATTTATATCTCGAGGTCGGTGTTGATGTACAGCTGTGTCTCGCAAGTTATATGAAATGTGGCCGTCTGCTCAATAGTTTGGGGCTGCAAGAGCAGCTGAAGGCAGTCGAATCTGGATGCGCCTGTGGAACGCCACAACACCTCGTCAAAGGTTCAGCTCTGCAAAATGGTCATATGCACGTGATAGGACCAATCAGATAACATGGGCTTTTTCCATCTGGTCACAGCTGCATATCTCTCTGAGATAAAGAGGTGGGGTAACTTGCGGGGAGACTGGCTCTGTAGACTTTGGCGAGCTTTGGGCCGATGGAGTGTGCTGCGTGGAGAGCTGAACTACCAAGCCCTAGAATTCGACGAATAAGCTCAAAGCTTAGGAGGCTCTATGTAGGGTGACAAAAGTACGGGCTTACCTTGTATAAGTTAGTATGGTAAGTCCTCCGCCAGTTTTTAGAGGATGTAGATACGTGCACCCGAACGTGGTATGAATCGTCACTTATATAACCTAATTAGGAAAGGCTAGCAGTATCTGATAGGCTAGTTCAGTTTTTTCAGCTCCATAGAGTTCCGTGGTTGAGGACAGAATCTCGACCAGCTTCAAGGGAAGCTCGGTGGCTTGAGAAAAGGACTTGATCAGCTCCATGTAGACCGCCGTGGCTAATGAGCAGATGTGCGTCAGCTTCATTGAATTAATAGTGGCACTTCATCAGCTCCATGTGGAGATCCGTGGCTTGAGAGCTAAATAGATTCGGTAGGCATTGCAGATGGTCTGATAGATGGGTGCTTAGTGGCTAACGCAGTTGCTCTTTGCGTCAGCCTGGCACCGAATTGCGACAACCCAGGGCGACAGCCAGGGACCCAGTGAAGGAGAGATGAGATTGAATGCTTCCTGAGCAAACGAGGAGACATTAGAGATGGATGAGGCCAAGACGACGAGATGAGATGAGTGGAGACGAGACGAGACGAGACGAGATGGAAAAGGCGCGAGCTTGGCATGACGCATGAACTTGAGCCTCGGCTGCCTAAAATGATTTTTGGCGGGGCAATTCATTCACTGCACCACAATCAAAAATTAACAGTCACTGCACATCCATATCCGTCAACATAGGTCGCAAGCACAAGCAACACCGTCAGCAGCTCCACCAGAGCAAGCCGTGGCGCGACGGCGAGAAAGGTCGCAGGGAGGGCAAAGGCAAAGGCAGGAGCCGCTTCCACAAGATGGGTCAGGAGGAATCGTCTATGATAGACGATAGCCAGCCGACGCAGACGCTCGACAGTCGCACTCTAGAAAGCGTGGCCAAATTCATCAGAGATGGCCATGCACGGAAGATCGTGGTCATGGTCAGTCCTCCCTTGCTTGCCGCCACCCTCGTCTCGCTCCATCACTGACGAGATATAGAATGGCGCAGGCATAAGCACTTCAGCCGGCATACCAGACTTTCGTTCGCCTGAGACGGGTTTGTACGCAAACCTGGCGCGCCTCAATCTTCCATACCCCGAAGCCGTCTTCGACATCAGCTTCTTCCGAAATAATCCTCTCCCATTCTATGCCCTTGCCCACGAATTATACCCCGGCAAATACCGCCCTACCATTACACACTCATTCGTGAGCTTGCTACATAAGAAAGGGCTGCTTTTGAAAGCCTTCACCCAGAATATCGACTGTTTGGAGCGCGAGGCAGGGCTGCCTGGAGACATGATTGTGGAAGCTCATGGTAGTTTCGCAGAGTAAGACCAAGTTCGCAGGGCGAGCTCAGTATGTTGACACAACTCAGACAGAGCTGTATAGAATGCAAGACGCCATATCCAAAGGATCTCATGCATAAGGCCGTCGTCGAGAAAACCGTACCACACTGCATTAGCGACAACTGTGACGGCCTGGTAAAACCACAAATCGTCTTCTTCGGCGAGCAGTTACCCGCTTCATTCTTCCTAAATGCTGGGCTTCCAGAAGTAGCAGATTTGTGCATAGTCATGGGAACCAGTCTGAGCGTTCATCCATTCGCCGGCCTGCCACAACGCTGCTCGGACGGCACACCGAGGGTTTTGATCAATCAGGAGCAGGTCGGAGCCATGGGCTCGAGAAGCGACGACGTGCTCATACTCGGCAGTTGTGATAGCGGCGTGAGGAAATTGGCCGATGCATGTGGCTGGCTCGAAGAGCTGGAGGAAATGTGGGCCAAAACGGCGCCGGAGAAGGCTGAAGAAGAGGCCCTGGAAAGGGCCAAGGAGCAGCCGGTCAAAAGCCGGGACGAGGAGCTCGAAGAAGAAGTGGAGAAGATGACAAAAGAAGTCGAGCAGAACCTCCGACTCGGCGAGGCCCAGCATGAGTGGCTAGCGAAGCATATTGATAGGAAGATTGCGCGGAAGGGCATGGACGAGGCAGATCAATTGCCCGAGGAAGCTGCCAAGGAGGCTACTGAGCAGACGACCATGACAGCACAGTCTGTGTCCAGCGACAACAACGAGCCCGTCACGGTTGGCGGACTATCCCACGTCTTCCCGCATCTTGCTAAGAAATCTTCCCTGTGATCTAGCGTTACGTGAGGCTTGTTTTTCTGGCGTCGGACTACCCAACGGTTGCAATAGATAGAAAGGTGATACCAGGACGTCTTGGACTTGGCGCATTCTATCTGATCTTGTTCTCAACTTGACTGTTCATTGCGCATTCTGTTCTTGACGCACGAACCTATGGTCTTCTCGGTTTTTCATACAATTATCGATGCATGAACGTGGTTCATGTTCCAATATCACCTCCCTAAAGCCCTCGAAAGTAAACCTCGGACCCGCTCATGATGCGCTCTGTATCGGGCAAAGGCAAACTATGCTATACTCAAAATGGAGTGTGCCCGAGATTGATCTATAAATTCACGGTTCTACGATTCCCTGCTTCTATTCCTCACTTTTCAACTTCTCACTTCAGAAATTTGCATAGAAATTTGAAACATGCGTGTCAATTTGACCAGCACAAAAGAAAATGATATATCTGCTCGCGATGCGCTTCATTCTCGTTTAGAATGTCCAATCTCCACCTTTATGTTCTCTTCGTAAAACTGTCCGGCGAACATTGAACGCATATAACTTAAGAAACGACCATTCTTCTCTTTAATGTTGTTTCAGCCCCTTTGAAAAAAGCAGCTTCACATCTGTTGCCTAATGCTTGCACTTATAAAATTTCTACCTGAGTCTTTTGTGGCCATCATACTTTGAAGCTCGCAAACTTCTAGAAAGGCATGGAGTACCTAAATATGACGGATTGAGCTGGTCAAATTAGGCGCATGAACTGGTTACTTATTTTTGAAAAAGATTCTGCGACATAACGTTACTGTGAAATGTTGGAAAAGAGTATCCGCATCAAGGTTCGAGCGGAAGAAATTGCGAGTTCGCAATGAATATGCAGTGCAAGTATTAAGAATGGAGCATGTTTAAACTGATGGTTCGAATATTTTGCGTAGAAAGCATTGGTTATCGAAAGTACACATGTACAAGGACGATCTCATGTTCACTGAAATGTACCCAGTGGAAATAGAGCGAGAGTCGAAAGAATGCCTCTAAAGTCTAACTCGGAATTCGAAAAAATTGCTCGTCATGATTCGATTACTTCATTCAAAAGGTAGACATTCGCGCCTACATGGTTATACTTGGCGAAAAGAAGATAAACGAAAATCATATGCACGTCTCCGTGCGCTAGAGATAAAACGACTTGACGAAAATCTTGATGCTCTTAGATACTCACGATAATATATTGAAAAAACGTTAGTCGGCCAGGAGAATGCACACCTATTCCTTGATACTTTGAGAGATGGCCAATGCTTCGATCTTGAGAAAGACACCCTTTCAATACTCCTAATGTCTGAGAGTCACATCGACGATATTCTTTACCCTACCAAACCGAACCTTCAAGTTCTAACTTTTTCAACCTATTGGGGTTGCAGTTTATGCTCTACTCTAAGATTACGTTCGTTGAAAAGCGATTGTGCACAAAGAATATGCTCGTGCTATTGTAGCAGAACCAAAATCCTTCTTCAATTTAGAATATTAATTATCGCGATTCTGTGTTATCCTTAGTGTGGAAAATGTAATTCACGAGGGGTGATGCAACAAATCCGAATTATTGCACGCCGATGCTTTGTATCTCAAGATTTTAGTATTCATTCCACATCTAAGAAATTTTAAAGAAGAACGGGAGTCAATTTCAAAACGAATATGTTATCGTTAGTATGAGAACATAGTGCGTTCAAAGACTACTTCCTACCTTACATGTAGTAGTGCATCATTGGAGCTAAAAGAGTTAAAGCTAATACTTCCTACCAATCTAGTATATCTTACTGATTGCAAGCTACAAGGCCATCTATCGGTGCTAGCTGTAAGAAGATACCCAACAAGGTGTGGTACAAACCATATGCCGCAGCAAAATGCTCGTAGTAAGCTTATTAGCCAGTAAGAAAAATAATCAAAGAAGCTAATAATGTAAATAATACATCTAAAACGAAAGTATGCCGATTAAGAGAACTATGACTAGAGTTTAGACCTAGTCCTAGATTCACTTCGAACTCACTCGATTTCTAAAGTTGTAGAGCATAGATGGCATGCAGTATCCAGACCTCGTGTTCAGATTCAGAAAAAAATGCAGTGTTCCATAGGATGATGCTTGTAGACGAAAACCCTTGGCTGTTTAGACTTGTGCGCGATTGTAAATTTAGACTCTTCAATATCTGCTTTGTAACTGGCCCATGATTCACGGAAATATTCAAAACAAGATGTTTTGAGCATAAGGACTATGCACTAAGCGACCGGGAAATTTGTTCTTCTCGTTAGATCATCTAATAATTGATCTTGTCCAACGTAAAGACATGGAGATTTAAGCAATAGATTCACAGTCAACATGGCATTTCTTTGATACTTTTGGTCCAAAAACGCATATTGGCTCCTGGTATGCTGTACCAAATTATCTGATTAACCGTTTACTTTGGGATATAGTGTATATCATGTAGGGAGATATAAGCAAAAGATGTAACTATAGTTAAGACTTCATGTCTTTGATATTCCTCATCCAAACCCCATATTGGGTTATGGTATGCTATCAGGGAAATATGGATCGGAAAGAGGACTGAGGTTGATTGTCAGAATCTACGGCACATGATCCTTAAGTACAGGATCATGTCTCAACTAGTCTCCATCAGGCTGGATGGGTCATATGATATGTACGCTCACATATGCGGTATCAGATCATCCACTGACTTCACAGAATGTCAAAGGACCTGAGCAAGAAATGTAGAAATGTACGAAGAGATGTCGTTAGAGCTTCTAATTCATAGACCCATTATGGGTCTTGGTATGCTGTATCAGAACATCTAATCAATATAATCTCACGGAATGTAGAAATTCTTGCGCAAGAGCACTGTAACCAATAGTGTACCTTTGAAATGTCTAGTCTGAAACCCATACAGGGTTCTGGTATGCAGCATAAAATCATATCATTAATCTAGCAAGACGCAAAATAACAACATTAAAGGATTGGAATGCTCTAGTGGGGCGGTAAATAGTACACTTTCCATATTCCTAGTCCAAAACGCAATGAGGGAGCTCCGATGCCTCGCCAAATCATCCGATCAATCTGAAATTATGGAACTTAGAGATGCTTGAGCAAAACACGAGTTATGACGATGAAATGGCTTCAAAATTTCTGATTCAAAACCCACGATGGGTCGTGGTATGCTGTGTTAGATTATCCAGTCAATCTCGCACTACGAAATACAAAGCAGCTGCGGCCATTCCTGATGCTCCTAGTCCAAAACACACTACGGCTCTTGGTATGCCGTACTAAATCATCCAATCCATCTGCCATTACGGAATATAGATCCGCTTGAGCAAAGAGGAATGCAACTAAAACGAAATACCTTTGCTAATCCCAGTCCAAAAATCACTATAAAGTCCCAAGATATCAACCGAATGTCCAATAAACACAAAGCCGTTGAATGTAGAAGGACACTACTCATTCATCATGCTCGTAATCCAAAGCCTTATAGGTCAATGGCATGTCTCATCAAAAGATCGCAAAAGGAGACAAAAACGTACCGTAAATGAAACTTTGTAAACTTCGAACGCTGAATAAACTAAAAAGCTAATCTGTCAATGCTGATGCGCAACTCCCAACCCAGTCCCGAATCCAGTATAAAGACGCAAGACCTTTCTTTATGAATCAAATCCTCGCGTACCCATACCAAAAATGCAAATGCTAATATATTGCATTCATGCAAGAAATGCGTTTAGTTAAACAAAATACTGCTGCTGCAAGTTGAACAATGTACACTCCTCGTTCTGCTCAGCACCTCGCATATCGTTCTAAAAGTCGTTGAACCTTTCGATTATGTTGTTCATAACGCTATTTATCGCAAATCATCGACCATTCAGCAAAGGGCACGGCGATACAAGACATGCACTTGAAACCTTGCCTACTTCTAATAAGACTTCGTTGTGCGCGCTTTCATGCAGCAACACCCTTCTCCAAGCACGATCAACCATACTCGCCGATTCCGCAACCGCATTTAAGAAATTGGAATGCATCAATCTACCTCAGCTCTGAAAAGGTTCGTCGAGCTTGACGATGTTGGGGGGGGGGGGGGGGGGTTGAATCGTAAAATAAACGGACTAGAAAGAATGTGTGAAAGAAAGGCAATTGTGCTAAATGCCGATGCGGAAAGCTAGTAGCTTTAAAAGAAAGGCTTTGCTTTTATAATGCTTTACAACGGTCCAATTGAAAATTAATAGTTGCTCGAGTGGATGGTGCGTGCGTGGGGTTTCGGTGGTGCGAATGTGGAATTATTGCGAAGGCGGTTGGAGCCATGGTGATGCAGCTGGTCGTATTTGAAGACTATTGCCAAGAGATACGGTATATGCTGTTGTTTGTTCGATCATTAGTACTCCCCAATGATTTGGACACTGGGCTCGCCATCGGTAGTTTCTCTTTCATATACCACAGCATCAAGAACCAACATCCAGGATCCACAAATCCAATTGATTACAGCGCCCATGGGCACAGATCTATTACATTAATTCCAGCTTAAAGCTTCTGATATCAACAAGTATTATCCATGACCGTGACCGTGACCGAGTAAGATCTTTTAGTTTGAGAAAAACGACTGCACCTTCGCACTCCCCCTCTGCCCCACCACGCCACTCAAATACCTCTCCCACACTGAACTCGCCACCCACTCACTCGTCCCGCCCATAAACACCGGCGTACTGATATCCTCTTTCTTGATCGAACCCACCGAGCTCCTGACGCTAGCCCTTCTACTTGCACGCGGAGATATGATGCGCTGCTGGCCGTCGTGCTCGCTGTGGCTGCACCAGAGGAGGGTGATGAGGATGATGGAGAGCGTGGCGCAGGTTTCAATGTAGATCCAAAAGGTTTGCCAGATGCTGTCTTCCAGGACGGCGACGGTGCCGGGGATGGGTGTGACGCGGAAGATGGAGATGGTGATGAGGCAGATGGTGAGGAGAGCGATAAGGGCGATGGCAATGTTTTGGTAGCGGGTGGGTTGCTTATTGCGGAGGATTATGATAATGGTTGCGATGACTATGGGGAATGTTAGGATCGATTGAGAGGGTGGGAAGATGAGAAGTACTCATTAGATCGGTCACAATATCCATTGCAATGCCTAGGCAGCCTAGCACAGGAGAGATGTCGTCAAGGTTAGGTGAAAGGCACTTGTCTGTTGTGAAGTTCAGTGTTTGTCGAATCGTAAGCGTCCACAAAGACTTACATGAACCCATGCCAAAGTCGTGACAGCCGATAAAGGGCACAGCAGCAATATACATCCAAGCGACTCCGGTAACGCCAATCGTGCCGAACCAATAACCCTTCATCCCCTCAGACGCACTCTTCTTTGGCCGAAATACAACCAGCAACGCCGCCTTCGCGCTAAAGGTCGCCGTCCACAACAGTGCAGGAATGGCAACCAATGCAGCATTCAGATCCAAGGTATCCAGCTTTCGGCTTTGCTCTGGGACATTCTTGACGACAAGAAGCGGGTCTCGCGTCAACACGGCGCCAATATAGAAGTTCCCGAGGCTTGCATAGAACATGCCTGTCGCGCCAATGAGGCAGACGATGCCAAAGAAGACAAAGTAGTCCGGGAAGGAGAAGGGATGTTGACGGCTGAGCTTGAACGTAGAAGTAATGGCGAGAGCGACGAGGGTGACACAGAAGACGAGGCCCGTCGAGGTCTTGATACAAACAACCATCAGCCATCATACGCGCCACGTGAAGCTCAAGACCGACTCACCAGAAGATCAAACCTCTGCACCCTCGACGCATTCTCAAGAACCTCATCCAAATTCATCTTCCCAGCTCTTCAAAAGCCAAACCATTCACAACTCTTTTCAGAAGCGCACAAATCCTGTGCAGAAAACAGCGACCCAGCCCACTCTTTCAACGACCAGCGCGCCCGATCACAAGCCCAGCTCTAGACCCCCTACGAAGGTAGCCAGCAAACACCGCAAGGTACCGTCCCAGATAAATCACAGTGCTTCCCCATCCGGGCCCTCGATCTTGAATGCCCGATATGCGAATTACCGCTTCGAGCCATTGCGCAATATGATCGAGAGGCGCAACCTTGCGAGGCGCAATATGTCGGACCGGCGCGAGTGAGCATAACCGACGGGTACATGCGCGGGCCCCGAGCGCCCAATTAACGGCAATAACCGGTGCGAGGCGAGGCGGCGATCGCGGGTCCGCGACTAATGGAGTGGAGCTGTGGGGAGGGGAACTGTTGGGTGATGGGGTGAGGTGACACTGGGAGTTGTTGAGTTGTGGGAGGTGGTGGAGCTGGTGGACAGGCGGTGCTCGAGCATGAGAAGGTGCGGACGTGGGGTTGGGTGCATAGACCAGGGCAAGGGTGGCACGCTGCGATTTCAATTTGGAGATTTGGATGGTGTTTGCGGTCCATGTAAAGAGTCTTTTCAACGAACAGAGCGTCTATTGGAATCGTTCAAGGTCGAATGGTAATCGTGAGGATGTCTTTTGCTGGCCGAGTTCATCTTCAGCCAGCTCGGTTTTCGATTCAAGTCTTGCCCATTTACTTCGAACATGTCCTTTGCCTGGACCTCGAGTCTCGAAATGACGACAAGTTCGCGTGTAAATTACGAGCTAGAGCTCTCCCAGGGCAACGTGGGTGACGTGCCATTCTCCAGCCCATGTTCTCCAAACCCACGTTTGGCTATTTCTCGCCAAGCCGCTGCTGCGAAACAACAGGACCTGTTCCCATGTCAACGCATGAAGAACGAATCTGCGCCCTGGGGAAAGACGTCTCGCGTTCATTAGTTCACTGTTTCGGTTTCTCCACGCTAAGCTAGTGGACGAACAAAATTAGAGTCGTCAAGAATCTCACGAACGTCTATCGCATCTGTCCCAGCTCCTACAGCAGGATCTAGTGTCTCTGAGATCAAGGACAGGTCCACCAAGCCACCTCGAGGAGGAGTAAATTGGCGGAGGCCCACGCCACTTTCGGCAAGTATCTCGGCTGTCTTGGTGTCGACCAAATATCCTTGGTTATACACTACTTCGCTAATGCCAACTTGGGCTATCTTGACGCTGCAAGTCAAGCACGGACAGGTGTTGCAATATAGTGTCGCTCCCCCGCCGATACGGTCTCGGCCAGCTTCCAGAAGCGCATTTTCCTCTGCATGCAGGCACAGGCAGGTTGAGAGATCGACGCCTCCTTTTGCTGCGCTATTGCATCTAGGGCCTAGGTTATTATCAGCTGTTTTCCTTTCCCATGACTGGAAAGCACGTACAGCCGCCCTCGTTACAATTCGTCATGCCCCTGGGCGTGCCATTGTAGCCAGTGCTAATGACCCTCTTTTCTCGAACGATGACACACCCAACGCGTCTCTTCATGCAGTTACTCCTATGTGCCGCCAGGTCTGCCAGCTGCATAAAGTATTGATCCCAACTCGGGCGAAGACGAGCTTCATTCGTGAGATTGAGACATCGCAGAGAGCGGTACAGGGCCGTTTTAGTGGGTGTGGAATTGAGGAGTTTCAACTGTGCGCGGTCGGACAGGGTTCCCAGACCGGTCTCGGGGGCATAAAGATGAGCGTCGTTGCGACGGACGAAATCTTCAAGAGCAGGTGGGGGTTGCTGGTCGGCTTCGCAGCTGCAGTATTATAGCGGCTGTTGGGTGCCTATATGATCTAGGTACGTACCGGGCCCTAAACCTCTCCCATCGTGTGCTAACAGGCGCGTCGACACTAATCAGAAGGAAGAATGGGCGGCCGAACAGTGCATCCACGACACTTTCGTCCCATATGTCGGTGGTAACCCATCGCTCTCGCCAATTTCGGGTGACGTAGTCGAGTAGGGTAGTGACGTTGGGGAAGGTGAGGGCAGCACTGGTCGAGGCTAGTTCTGTCGATGGTACATGGCCATTGGATGCTGACTTTTCAACCGAGGGCGTCGGCGAAGTCCGGGCGAGATGGATGCGGCAGAATTGGTGCTGCTCGATCAGATAGGAAGCAATAGACGACTTGCCCGCGCAGATGCCTGGAATCGATGAGTAGGTGCTGGAGTCATCGGTCCGTGGGCGGCTTGCCTCCGCAGAGCCCAATTAGCATCTTGGGACAAACCGGAATGCGCAAAGGGCAGTCCAAACGTGACAAACAAAGGGATGCGCGTCTAGTATATTTATCGGGAGAGGAGGGGGGAGTGGACCAGGGGAGGCGCGAGAGCTCCTCGATGCGGCTCGGCGCTAGCGGCAGGAACGCGTCGGCGCATGTCTTGGCGGATGCCCCGCGTTCCCCCACAGCGAGTGCGGCGAGGTGAGGTCAGCGCCTTTCGCGCAGGCAGCCGAGCTCAGCTCTAAGACATTCACTCACGCTCTCACTTCTATCGTCGACGTGACCACGCGCACGTGTGTCGCCTTCGCCCAGTATATATGCTTCCAGTTTCTTCCTCCCCTACGCCACTCTTACCGGTTCATTTCCCTCGCGCCTGCCTGTAGCAACCGCTGCAACCACTCAACCACTCAACCACTGCCAACCTCGAGTCCCACCACCGACGGCCCCCATGGCATCCTTAAAATTTACCAGTTGGTCGAGCGACCTCGACGTACAGTTTTACGCCGCGCTTGCCCACATCAAAATCAACCATGACAAGCTCGACGACTCGGCACGCAAGCTGCTTGGCCTATACGAGGTGCGACCGAGCGACCACCCAACCAGGTCAAGTCGCATGCAGATACACGGCAATGCCTTGACCACAGACGAGTAAATGGCACCTTCTCGAGCTTGTCACACCTTGACTGACCGTCTGCGCGCCACAGTACCCCGGCAAACTACTTTCGCGCCGAAGGCATCGTTAAGAACTGCAACACCATCGAGGATTATAGAAATCTCGACCGAACAGCCGTTATAGAGCGGGCAGGCAAGATGGTATGCTCACACTCTCGACTTCAACATCGCACAGCTGACATGAATAGATATGGGAGGCAATCCACGACGGTTCCATCTTCGAGTGCCCTTCCCTCCTCTCGTCCTTCACTGCCATCTTTTTCGCCAACCTTAAGAAGTATAAGTTTACATACCATTTCGGCTTTCCGGCCCTACACTCGGATCCTGCCTGGAAGCAGGCGGGCGAGCCATCACAATTTACAACAAGGGAAACTACACACCTGGTGGATGCCGTCCAGACGTGGAAATACGGCCAAGACGCGCGCCAGCGAGGGTTTTTCCTGGCTAAAAAGGTTCGCGACAGCTCGGAAGGTGATGAACGGCCAAAGACACCCATCGAGGAAGTCGGCTACAGATGGCAGATCGCCCGGCTCGAGCAATACGAGAAGGGATTCTTCGAAGGCGCTGACAAGGATGACTGCTTCATCTGTTTCGTCGACCCATCCACTTATGCAGAGAACCCAGGGTGGATGCTGCGAAATCTGCTTGTGCTGATTCGCCATCGATGGCGCCTCAGCGACGTTCAGGTCATGTGCTATCGCGATACGCACATACGCCGCGACCAAGCCAACTCGCTTATACTGCAGCTCCAATCCGAGCCTGTCGCAGAGTCACAATCAGATCCACCAGAGGATGCTTCGGCTCGCCCACGAACTCCAAAAATGCCCAAGGTTACGGGCTGGGAACGAAACGACTCGGGAAAGCTGACCTCGCGGAATGTCGACCTTTCCGAATACATGGACGTGCAGAAGCTGGCCGACCAAGCTGTCGATCTGAACCTCAAATTGATCAAGTGGCGCATTGCCCCCAATATCGATCTCGACGTCATAAAGAATTGCAAGTGTCTTCTCCTCGGCGCTGGAACACTCGGGTCATACGTCTCTCGAACTCTCCTCGGGTGGGGCGTCAGAAAAATCACCTTCATCGACAATGCCAACGTCAGCTTCTCGAATCCCGTGCGACAACCCTTGTTCAACTTCAAGGACTGTCTGAACGGAGGTGCCAAAAAGGCCGCACGAGCCGCAGAGGCACTGCAGGAGGTCTACCCTGGGGTAGATGCACAGGGACATGTCATGTCTGTTCCCATGGCCGGGCATCCCATGACAGACCCAGCGCAGACTAAGACGGACTTTGAAGAGCTTGAAAGGCTCATCGACGCGCATGATGCCATCTTTCTGTTGATGGATACGAGAGAGAGCAGGTGGCTTCCGACGGTAATGGGGAAAGCGGCGGGAAAGATTGTACTGAACGCTGCCCTTGGCTTCGACACCTTTGTCGTAATGCGCCACGGAGTGAAGGCGACTGCCGAAGGCGGCGTGGAGCTCGGATGCTACTTTTGCAACGACGTCGTCGCTCCTGCCGATGTAAGCACCTCCCGAGAGATCGGGGATCAACCACTAACACGATTTGCAGTCCTTGAAAGATGCGACACTCGATCAACAGTGCACCGTCACCCGTCCTGGAGTTGCGCCTTTAGCCTCAAGTCTGCTCGTCGAGCTACTGGTCAGCATCCTCCAGCATCCACTCAAGGGACAAGCGCCCGTCGATTCCTCAAAGATCGCCCCCACTACACCTCGATCCCATCCATCATTGCCGGCACCCTTTAGCCATCCGTTAGGTTCTATCCCACATACGATACGGGGTTACATGAGCAACTTTGGCAATATTCAGGTGGAAGGCAAGCCTTATGATTGTTGCTCAGCTTGCAGCGACACGATCCTGGACCTCTACAGATCCGATCCTTGGAAGTTTGTGCAACGAGCTTTGAACGAGGCGGGCTGGGTGGAAGACGTGTCTGGGTTGGCTGAGGTCCAACGCAAAGCCGACGCAGCGGCTGAAGAGCTGGAATGGGATGAAGAGGGTGAATTGGAAGAGGAGGGCGAGGGTGAGTTGATCTAAAACCACCTCGCTGTACGACCAGAATCTTTGATAGCGGCGTTCTTGACGATTTGAGCAGCACGGAGTTGAGGTCATCTCGGCGCTTGTATACATGGGTATGGGACGGGCCTGGGGCATGGGCTCGTCTTTTCATGGTTCCTGCTTTCTGCCATTCCGCAATTCGTTGGTTGCACTGGAGTCGCCTGGACGAGCGCGACAGGATGGGCGTTGTCTCTGTGATCGAGGCAGGCGCCAATCCGATACGTAGCTTGCACGAGCCAACTAAGCTTCTCCTTTTGTATTTGCAACCATGGGAAATTGCGTCTGTAACACAGCTGCAACATTTGATGCGAGTGGCTATTCGCGGCCTAGGTGCTCCACACAGATTTTCTGGTGAGCTGGAGGTGTCGGGCTAGCTAAGTATTGAACCTTTTGACCCTTGGGAGACAGTTCTCATCAACCACAGGCCAGAAACGCTACCCCTTTGTACCTGTGGCTCAGACCATCGGCCGCGCACCGGGGAAGGCGCGACAAGTGTGGCGCTAACCAGGGTAGCTCAAACATCACTTCCCTGTCACACACGACGACATCATCTCTTACAAGGCGCGGCGAGTACTACCACATCTATCCTTTGTACCTGACATGGTTTCTCCAATACCCAACTACTCTTGGTTACAGCGACGTATGTCTCGCACCTGTCCTTGTCCAGAGTCGGTGGTGGCGCGTACCAAAACGTCGCTTCGCGCAGCTCTTCTCCCCCAACGCTAAGTTACTGACGACTCCGGAGCTAGCGGTAATAAAGTTCTGGTGATCGTGCAGAGATCGGAGAATTCAGTGTGGCTTGCGCACTGCCTGCGGCTTTATTGCTTCTATTTCAGGAGCAAAACGGGGCCACAGTTCGGTTGGTTCTCCTCAATGCTCGCTGGAGCGATGGGCATTGCTCCGCTCGGCGAACGTATCTTCCTAGTCGACGTATTTATCATCACCATCTCCACTGGGCCCTTGTTGGAATTGGTCTGGTGCCACTCTTCTTGGGGCTTCCGGTCCATGCACTGTTACTGTTTGTTGACAGTCATACATCACTACGCCACAAACTGTCCTGGATCATGCATCATGCTCGACAGTGGTGGATTTGTCAAGTTTCGTCCGAGGTAACACAATCCCTCGCGAAGATACCGACACATCTAGGCAAGAATAGGATAACTTAGGTCTCCTCTAATCTTTCTTGCGTCGGTCAATAGTCCGTGTACGCACCAAAGCAACAGCTCTTCTCTTTACGCGTTAGTGCCGTCCTCCGCTGCTCCAAATGTGTGTCCTGCTCGGCCAGACCAAATGGCCCACATCCCAACCTTTCTCCGCGCGAAACCCCACTCATCTCCACAAGAAGATCTGGCCCATCAATGTCCCAGCAGACTTGATGGTATGCGGCAGCCACAGCACAAGTAAGCTCCCTCGTCAGCGATCCAAAGAACGTGCCTCCATGACCCATTCTCTCCCCAACAAACGATATGTTCCGGTCTGATGACCGCCCTGAGGCCCCGACTTTTCCTCAAAGGAACAAATAGATGCCGAGGAAGGGCACCCGGAAGCCAACACAAGCCAACGGAGCACTTTCAGGAAGCTTGCAGTACGGCTTGGAGACTTTGTACCTCGTCCCTTGCCAACAGCGAGTATCAGAAACATTGTCTTCGAAAATAATCTCGCTTGTGCGACCACCTCAAGCCGCCAGATCGCACCGGCATCGGTTACGCATAAAGACGTCTCTTGACGTATATGCGTTACGTCTCTCACGCCAACCATGACATTCAAACCCTTTCGCGGGTCGTCAATTCGACTTCTCCTTTATACCTTAGCTCAATTGCATCTCGCTTTACCAACATGGGCATTGGGAGCTACGGATACCATCACGTGGGGTGGAGACAATACGCGCGCGGGATATCAAAAGTAGGTTGCTCCCAACGCTGAAGAATTGAGTTGTATTGAGCAATTTGCAGTAACCACAACATGGACCCCAATGTTGTTAGGACTCAAGACTTTGGCCAAATCTTTCGTACTCAGTTACCGGGGAACTTTAACAATCTAGCTCCGGAGCAAGTATATTCGCAACCACTTGTTTACACTGGAACCGATGGCGTGCAGTACGTATATGTTGCCACGACCCAGAACAACATATACAAGCTGGATGCGAAGACTGGGACGATCATTGCATCACGAAACCTACATGTTCCTTTCCTCCAGGCAGATCTCGAGAGTGTGTTTACCATCGCACTCGTGCGCCAGACTACTGACAAATCTCAGGCTGTACCGACATTTCTCCTACCATAGGGGTTACTGCAACAGGAGTCATAGATCCAGACACGGGCATTTGGTACCTTACATCAAAGACGTATTCGGAGCAGTTTCAAGACGGCAACTTCAGTCCTACCAACACTCCCGGCAGGCTCAACGGACGATATTGGCAGCACGCTGTTCACACAGAAGATTTATCTGAGGCAGCTGGCTGGCCTGTTTTGTTGGATGGCACCATCTTCCGCAACAACCCAGACCGCATGTTCCTTGGGGGCAACCAGCATTCGAGACCTGGAGCGCTTTTAGTCGGCGACTATGTGTACACGGGTTATGCATCGCATTGCGTCCAATACAACTATACGGGAGCCATCATAGGCTTTCACAGGAAGACTGGCCAGATTGTCGAGGCTTTCGCTACGGAAGGTGGACCTGAACCCAACTCAATCCGGGGAGGCGGGATATGGATGAGCGGTGGTGGACTATCATACGACGGCAAAGGGAGCATGTACTTTGCGACCGGAAACGGCTACGCCTCACAGCTGAAAGCGACTGGAAATTCCGTGCCTGGCCGTACCCCTCCCACATCGCTGGAAGAAGCCGCAGTCAACGCAAAGATCAACGACGATGGGACATTGACGATAATCGACTTCTTTATGCCCTGGGAGAAGACACAGCTCGATGGAGCAGACAAGGATCTTGGGACTTCGCCGCTCGAGATCCTCCCGTCAAATGTGTTTTCATGTCCAAATCATCGAAGGATCGGTGTCGTCACCGGCAAATCAGGCAAAACCTACTGGTTGAATCTCGACAACTTGGGTGGCTATCAAAATGGTCTGAACAAGCTAGACGACGTCATCCAGGTTTACCAGAACGAGAATGTGGTGTATGCTGGGGCCGGAGTAATGCCCCTTAGCGGAGGCTATGTGTACATTCCTGTCACCGGAAACCCCACGCACGTCTTCAAGTTTTACTGCGATCCTTCTGGGAACGCCGCTTTCACCAAAGTTGCCGACACTCCAGAGATCAACGGCGGAGGGCTTGGGACAGGTCACGGGACGACCACTTCTCTCAACGACCAGGAGGGAACCGGCTTGTTGTGGATTTCCGACGTGCAAGGGGCAAATTTACGCATCTACGACCCCATTCCCCCGTCTGACGGGGGTCCTTTGACCTTATTGAACTCCTTCAACATCGGCAGTCCCGCCAAGTTTACCCGACCAGTTTTTGGGAATGGACGAGTCTACATCGGAAATGCTCAGGGATATGTGTTTGGCTTTGGAGCTCCAGTTGTCACTCCGCTCAACTGTTCCTCACCCTACGACTTTGGCAATTTGCCGATTGGCAACGTCTCAGCGCCGCTGACGATTACTTGTACCGCAATCATCGGTACCGTAGTCGGTGGTGTAAACTTGACTTCTTCCAATTTCAAAATCTCCGCAGCCCCGGCTACGCCACTTACTCTCTCGCCTGGACAGTCTTTCAGCTTCAGCGCTGTGTTCAATCCCAAGTCTGTAGGATCTTTATCTGATGACGCCAGGATAGCTGTGACCAACTCTCAAGCCGGATATTCCACGGCCGTACCCGTCACTTTGAAAGGCACGGGGCGTTCGGCGAACCCCCTACTGGTTATCGCCCCGAGTACTATCTCATTCAGCGTCATCGCTGGCCAAGCAAGCTCCACCCAGTCATCGCTCTTTTGGAATTTTGGGGACAGTATCCTGAACTTCAGCAGCATCAACTTTTCTCTCGTCTCGGAACAAGGCCCGTGGATACAACCAAACACCACGTCGGACGGGAGCTTACAAGTTGGACAATTTGTGTTTGGAAAACTCCCTACAACTATCCAACCAACGAGTTCAGTTCCCATTCGCGTTGTCTATGCACCTGCCCAGCCTGGCAACCATGCAGTCTACGTCAAAGCAATTTCAAATGGAGGAAGCGCATTACTCGACGTATTTGGGGTTGCAGGTACCAACCCAAAGGCAGTTATCGAGTTTCAGACTGTGGACGGATCCGGCTGGGTAACGTACTCTAATAGCACGCCATTCACCTTTGGTACCGTGTTGGAAGGCACTACCAGGACGCTTCTGGTGAGAATCACCAACGGAGGCGGTCCAAATGCTGTTCCCCTGCCCATTACGGTCTCCAAGCCGCCTTATGGCATTCCAGGAATCATCGGCAAGGCCAACAACATCGACCTCGGAGAAGGCACCAGCATCAAGGCCAATGAAAGTCAGACTGCCCAGTTATTTTGCTCGGTTCCAAAATCCCAGGTCAACGTTCCAAGCTACAACGGAACTACTTCTTGGACTTTGAATACTGGCGACCCAAATCTCGGCAAGATAAGCATGCAGTTTCTCTGCAATGCTGCAGCCGAACAGGTCGGCGCCCTCTTTCCGAATGGTACCGCCAAGTGGCCTTATGTGGGCTGTTTCAAGGAGAACAACCCTGGAAGACAGCTTGCTACTAACATATTCTCTGATAACGTGAACATGACCATTGGCCGATGCATCGATGCATGTTCAGCTGCAGGGTATATTTTTGCAGGGCCACAGTACATGCAAGAATGCTGGTGTGGCAATGCCATCCCTATCCAAATGAGTACCGATAGCAATTGCAACTACGCCTGTACCGGCAATCAGAACCAATCATGCGGTGGCGACGGCATTTTCCACGATTCGTCCTGGATTTCGCTCTTCGCGGACCCGACGAGGTTCAACGGGAACACCACTTCACCACCGCTCCAGTTAACACAGAGAGTCGGCAACTACAGTTTTGCTGGCTGTTATGCCGAAACCACCGGCAAGACATTATCCGCGGCATCTACAGCTTCCAACGTCATGACGGTTGAAGCTTGTTCGGCATACTGCTCTGCCTACCCGTACTTTGGCTTGGAATATTCGGCCGAGTGTTTCTGTGGTTCGACTTTGAGTCCCGCATCGACAATAACGGATTCTTCCCAGTGCAACATGCTCTGTAAAGGTAGTAATAGTGAGTATTGTGGTGCGGGCAGCCGCATGCAAGTATACCAGCTCAACGCATCCTCGTCGGCGACGTCCAGCGCCAGTCTCTCGAGCACGGCAACAAGCAGTACAACTTCGAGCGCCCAGACAAGCTCTGGCTCGTCCACTTCGTCTTCGAGTATCGCAGCTTCGACGTCCAGCTCATCCAGTCAGTCCTCGATCATTTCAGCTTCCACCACATCGACCACCGCCGCTCCTACGTCTACAACTTCGGTTACCTCCCTCGGATGCTACAATGACATACCAGGCCGAGCGCTTGCAGCAAATTCTGTTGCGAACGATTCAATGACCGTGGACTTATGCAAGGCCTTCTGTACCGGTGCCGTCTATTTCGGTGTTGAATATGGACGAGAATGCTACTGCGGAAACAGCATCCCATCATCCTCGACTGCCACCACCGACGGGCGGTGCAACATGGCGTGCGCCGGAAACCCATCGCAAACCTGCGGCGGCCCAAATGGCCTCAACATGTATCAAAACTCCAAAGGTGCTCAATCCAATCCTGCACAGGTCAGTGGGTATCAAGCAATGGGATGCTTTGCCGAGCCGCCGAATGGACGATTGTTGCCTACGGTATACGCAAACGACGGCATGACCATCGAGATGTGTGCTGCCAAAGCCGCTGCTGGCGGCTTCTCGTACTTTGGGACCGAGTGGAGGAGGGAGTGCTGGATGGGAGGCAGCCTGGGTTCTACCGCACCGAGTGACTCGTCCAACTGCCTCCTGAGCTGTGGAGGCAACGTCGGCGAGATTTGTGGAGGAGCTGGCTACCTCAACGTCTACGGTCCCTCCACTCTCTCATCTTCCGCCTCCAGCTCAGCGTCACCTTCGACCAAAGCAAGCACACCCGTCTCTTCCTCATCTCCCACGACCTCCACATCAACCTCCTCCCCAACCGGCACCCCCATGTGCCCATCCTGGAACACCACCACCTACACCACCCCCTCCGGCTCCAAATACCGCATCGAATGCTCCATCGACCACCTCGACTCGGACCTCACCATGAGCTACACCACCTCCTACACCGCCTGCCTCGCCCTCTGCGACTCCACGCCCTCCTGCACCGCCCTCTCCTGGGTCTCCGGCTCTGCCGTCTCCATGCCCTGCTACCTCAAAACCACCGCCTCCCCCTCCTCCTCCACCAACCCCACAATCTGGGGCGCCGTGCAACTCTCCCCGCCCCCCTCCTCTGCTTCTATATCGTCCTACACCTACACCGGCTGCTACACAGAACCCCCCTCCAGCCGCGCCCTCTCCGCTTCATCCTACACAAACACCACATCCATGACGCCCGCCCTGTGCGCAGCATATTGCTCAGCATACGCCTTTTTCGGCCTCGAATACGGCCAGGAATGCTACTGCGGGCCGTACCTCTCCCCCTCCTCCTCTCCCGCACAGAAAACCTCGGACTGCAGCATGCCGTGCGTAGGCGACAAATCCACTGTCTGCGGCGGGCCAGCGCGGCTGTCTGTATACCGCTCCTCGGACCCGAGTAAAGTGTCGAGCGACCCGAAAACAGCCGGGCCTGTGATCGGGAATTATAGCTACGCGTATTGCACCATCGATACCGCGGCTCCGCGCGCGCTGGGGATGTTGTTGTTTGCGAGTGACGGGTTGACGACGGCGATGTGCGTCGCTGCTGCGGAAGCTCAGAAGATGGGGTTCGTGGCTGTGGAGTATGGGAGGGAGTGTTGGGGGGGGAACACGTTTGCTGGGAATAGTAGTGCGGTTGGGAATGTGAGGGCGGGAAGTGAGGCGGAGTGTAATATGGTGTGTGCGGGGGCGAGGGGGGAGGTTTGTGGGGGGGCGAATAGGGGGGGGTTGTGGGTCAGGAGGGGGGGGACGCGAGTGAAATGAGGTGAGAGAGAAGAGGGAAGGGAGGGAAAGGGGGAGGGAAGGGGGAAGGGAGGTATATGTCTCTTCTCGCCTCGCCTGGTTGTCGTGTGCTTCAACTCCATTCTGCCTGCGTTTCATTTGTCCTTTCGCTACCACAGACCCAACATCCCTCATCCTAGACTGTCGCCCCATCATCTCACATCGCCCCGCTTAATAGACTAGAAAAAAGAATATAGAATTCCTGTGATGCAAAATTATTTTCCTTGCGTAGTTGTTGGTTGGACGGCTAAACCACGTGCGCGCTCGCCCGATCCCTCCCCCAACCTCCTCCTCCTCCCCCTCCTCCTCCTCCACTTCCATTACCTACATACATGAAACCCTCGGCGCTGACACACTCATACTCGCCTCCAGGTTCCTGTTTACCAGCCGCGTCTTCTGGCTCCACTCGAATGATATATCGCGTGCTAGGAAATATCCGAGATATTGAGCGCGTCAAGGGAAAACGCGTGAGTCAAGGATACGCGAACCAGTGTTCTGATTGCTGCCCGCTTTTCCGCTGACACGTATCGATAGCCGAGATCCTGGGGTGATAGTATATGTCGCGTGCTCCGGGGCTCGCGTGGACAAGGAGTTGGGGAAATATGCCGCGTGCTACGGCTGCTAGGGGTGGCAAGGAGGCGGAAAATGGGATATATAAAGCATGCCCCTCAGCTCTTTTGCTGTGCTCTCTTAACGCGCAATCACCCCCGTCCTCTCTCCACCAACCGCCACCTCCTCGACACGTATCCTCCCACCCTACCGCTCCTCGACCCTGAGATATAGGTCTGCAGGCCTGTTCATACTCAGCGTCGGCCCATTCAACTTCGAGTCCCTCGCTGCACCATACACCTCCTCCCACGCCTGCCTCGCACCTGCGCCCTCACTCTTGGACGCCGGAGCAACGCGCACCTTCCGCAACACAGTAGCCATCACGGCCGCGAACTCTACCTGTGCGAATTTCATGCCGGGGCAGATGCGGGGGCCGAGGGACCAGGGTTGGAAGCCAAGGGGGTGGGGGAGGAGGACTTCTTCGTCGAGAGACGAGGAAGAAGAGGGGGATTCGATCCAGCGGGAGGGGTTGAAGAGTTTGGGGGAGGGGTAGAGGGTGGGGTTCATGTGGCAGGCGTGCAGGGACATTTGGATGGAGGTGTTGGGGGGGATGATGAGGGTTGATGGGTCGTTGTTGTCTTGGGATGAGGAGGAGATGCGGAGGGGGAGGGACGGGGCTGAGACGCCGCGGGGGATGGTGGGGACGGGGCCGTAGAAGCGGAGGGTTTCGTACTGGGGGTGTGAGATGGTGAAAGATTGGGGGATGGGGATGGGATAAGTGGGAGCTTACCATAAGTGCTTGGATACGCTTCAGCCTGGGATACGCCTTCTCGTACTCTGGATGCGACTCGGAACCGAGAACGGTGGTGATTTCTTCCATGATCCAGTCTTGGATTTCTGGGTAAAGAGCTAGCATTGCAAAAGCATAGGCGAGCGTATTGGCAGTGGTATCGTGGCCGGCCAGATTGCTGCAAAGATCATGCGTTAGTATGATCTCATAAGCATATTCCTCCATGTACCATTTGGACTGGAAGACGCTCCAAAACATGGGACAAGGCTTACAAGATGAAAATATTGCCCTTGATCTCATCATCCGTCAATCTCACCGCCGAATTAACACCTTCAGCCTTCGCATCATCAGACGTCCGAATCAACGTGCTAATCAAATTAGCTTTCGAGCCTCCCCCCTCTTTCGCCATATTCCGCCGCTCCTGCACGACCATCTCGTCCATATACTGCCGAAACTCGGACAATGCAACACTCAGTCGCTTCATCGTCCCCAGCAAGAGCGGCTTGGCCCAGGGCATCTCAGAAATGATGACTGCGGGGATAATGTTATCCAGGACCGTCATGAGGGCATCGCGATGAGACATGGAATGTCCTTGTGCGGGTTCTCTGGCGCCCTTGTGGAAGTCCAAAGACACGCCGAAGCCGGCTGCAGAGAGAACATGGAGAGCCACGATACGCGTATCTTCTACTAAATTGCTCAATCTGCCGGCGGGGAGGGAGAGCCAGTGGTCCCGCATGGTGTTGGCTTGGCGAATGGATTCGTCCCAGACGAAACCCGAGACACGTTCGTTGAAGCATGGCGCGGTCAGTTTGCGGTGGCGAGCCCATTCTTCACCGTTTACCTGGAGGGTGTCATTACATGTCTTGAAAATTAATCGACTGCAGGCGCGCATGGTTTCACATGATACGTCGATTGCCCGAGAAAGAGACCAGAGGACTGCGCTATGTTGTGTATCTCACACAAGATTGGAATATCTCTGAATGACGTCCAGGCTGGATCAAGATGCAAGATTTGAAAACGACTCACCGTGTCAACATTCCTGCCATAAATATTGAGCGACTCTGTTCCCGTCAGCCTATGCCTCTGCAGATATAGGAGCAAAAGCCTTACCATAAACCTCTGGCTTGATAAAATCCTTTCTCTTCTGCAAGATCCACAAGATGCTCTCCGGATCCGACGAAAACAGCACGTTCCTCCGAGTGCACACCAAGATAATATTAAGCCCCAGTTCCCGATAACCGTCGTCGTCCGACTGCCAGCTCCAGCCCATGTCGACCAACCTGCACCAGCGGGTCATGGATCGCGGCAACTTTTTTAGGAGAGGAATCATGGCGGGTCCGCCGATCTGCCATAGCAAGCTATGCGGATCAAGGGGCGAGAATACTATTTTGAGACCGGTCTTGCGGGCATTGGAGTAGTTGATGTAGAGATTGTATAGCTCGCGGCAGGTATAGAGGACAATGGCCAGTAAGATGAGTTTAAGAAAGGCCATGCTGATGCGGTGGTTCGCTAGTCGTGCTATCGAGCTGGGTACAAAGCCTCGAGCCACCCAATCAGAGGAATACACGATCGGGTTAGCGATTAAGCTGCAATGAGGTCTAGATGAGGTATTTTATGTAGCAGGTTTACCCGAAAGCGTGGTGCGTTGTGGTGAATAGTTGTTAGGAAGCGGCGAAGCTGTCCTTGCTGTCGACACCTGATCCAGTATCAGAGTAAAGCTGCTTCAATAGAGACATGCGCACATGTGCAGTAAAGTTCGAGTACAATGAAAAACCCTCTTGCTTTGTTGTACCAGAGACACTCGAATCGAGACATGGCAAAGTGAGGTTCGTGGAAAGAGCAACCAAGCGAGCCAAGCCAAGCGCCAAGGTTGACGGAACAGGAAGTAGATAGATGTCGTGCTCGTATAGTCGGCCAACGTGCAACACGCTCTGTACACAGTATGCTGTATAATTGCTGGCCATATTAGCGAAGAATTCGTATCGTGCCTAACCCAGTCTGCTTTTGTCATCTTCGCGAATTCCATGCTGACTGGCGAATTCGCGAAAGCGGCACGTGACCGTGAAGCGAGGCACACAACTCGAGGTCATCTACCACCTGCTGTGTGAGATATATGAAGATGGGCGGTACATATAAGCAACGAATGGCTACACGTCCCAGCAGCTGCACGATCCTGTTGTCAGTCGGTAAAGCATGCGCACATCTAAATCATGCAGGCAGGATCCACTGGATGCATCCGGAGAGGAGCATTTAACTTCTTCACGTTCCCAGAGCTGCACTCTCGTCGCCCTCCAGCATAATGCTGCGCGAGCAGTTGGTGAGCCTCTTCGACACTGAGACGAGCCGCATTCTAGCTCCCGAGCACAGGTTTGGCCGCTGAGAGGCCTCCAGCCGCAGCCGCAACCTTCTGCACATGCGAGGCGACTGCAATGCATGGGAGGCCGCTTCATGGGATACGCTTGTGCACTGGCGCACACTCGACAGAGTCAAGCCTCGATTTCATTTGTCCGCCCTGCGAACTGCATCTTCACATGTGCGGCGCTCTTGCTTGTGACGGAGCCAACATTGAACGCCATGTGTCAGGTATGGCGGTCAACTATCTAGCTAAAGTCGAAGAAGGGTGGCGATTCGGGATAGAGGAGCCGTGGGTGGACGCCAACTGACAGCGCCAACACGGTCGCGGTTCGTGTTGTCTTCCGTCGATGAACGATCCGACAGCGCATGCTGGCAACATGCATCGTTGGATGCGCGGCGACTACAGTACTAGAGTCGCGCGCTGAGACCACCCCGTATGCTCCCCACTTGTCTGAGCAGCGAACCCTCCGGACCGCACGGGCAACTTCCGTTCCACTTGATGAAAGTTTGCACCCCTCAGCCGGCCATGGTGGACTATTGGATAAAACCTCCAGGGTGTCCCCCGTCATGATGCTTTCCCGGCAGGCATTACTGGCCTCAGGTGGGGAAGTGTGGTGGGGTGATACAAACCACGGTTGCTGAGGACCCAAAACTTAGTCAGAGATACTGCGCCCATGGCCTTGTAGGGAGGGTATCGCTGTTTGCATCGGCCGGCTGTCCGACGGCACTACGCACGGAGGATGTTGGCAACAACTAGCCTCGTCGATTGCGCTGAGCCGAGTCTAGGGAAACCCAGAGGCGAGGCCTGCATACAGTAGCAGCAGAACCATCCAGACGGTGGATTAACTCGAAGCGGGCAGGGAACGGCTGTTCGCGCGGGCTGCAGGCTATGTTAGACGTCTTGATATTGGCGCTAGTGATGCTGATATTGATGCGAAGCGAAGATCGATTTACCCAGCCGCTCCAATTTTTGCGTCGAGTGCATCAAGTGTTGAGGCTGTTCGCTAGCGCCATCGAGCCTATACTTCAATCCGTGCAAAATTCCCATCTAGGACGTCCGCTTCAGGCTGTTAGGTACGGAATGGGAATTGCAGTTTCGGCAGAAGCGTCGACTGTCGTTGAAGTGGTTCAATCCAGTCTAGAGTGCCATAGCCGAGGGGGATGGCTGGAAGCGACAAACCTGGAAGAAGTAGTAGATTGGATGCATAGTGCAATGGCGCTTGGGAAAAGCAGCACCCACACGTCCGAGAGACATTCAATAATTCATTCAGCCTCGAGCAGTGAAGAGGGTGTCCTTATCAGGTCCACCAACGTGCCGCCAGCCCCCATATCGGTCTACTTCGCAGGGCGGCAGGAGCAACCACAGCGCGGGATGATATTTTACGAACTGCTTCCGCCAGTGCATACCGGGTCGTGTGATCCACAGATCTGGGCTTCCGATTGATGCTGTCCAGGCAAAATGAGGCAAGACAGGCAGAATAGCTGCATGGTACATCCTCAACCCGGGCTCGTTATATTCCGCCCGCGCGTCCTTAGAACCAGTGTTCACAAGCCGAAAGAAGTACCTTGTAGACGGGGGTCGTGTAGACGAGCCCACTCGCGATCCCGCTCCAGCGGCATGGCGTCTCCAGCCTGCTTCGAATGGGAAAAGCATGGTGTTGGAAATGCCCGTCGACGCAATGTCGCTTTACGCCATCTGGACAACGGACTGCAGTGTACCCTGAAGTGACGGCGACAGATGCATGTGATGCACGTATGTCGTGCCTAGCATGCGGGTAGGAAGCGAATGCGTTGTGATGAAAAGCGGCTCTTATACTGGTTTCAGCAGGCAGCCTGCTAGCAGCGCACTCACGATCCGAGCCCTGATGCTGCATGCTTGCGGAAGTCGATAAGCGGGCCATGGAGCTGCTCGGAGCGACGCAGAGTCTGGCCGCGGGGGGGGACGACGAGTAGACTGCCAATCCTGGCGCCAGACGAAGCTTTCGCGGCCCCCAAGACCGCAGGAAGCGCTGCAGCGGGGTAATATGCCGTCGTGTATGTATCGCAATCCATGTCTGCTGGGACAATTATATTGCTCGATCCCAGCACATCCAGCAGGATGGAGTTGCTCGACTTAGAATAGAACAGCGGTGAGCGAGCGTAGCGTCGGATTGTTATGGGCACAACTGAGGAGTCTGACGGCAAAAACGGAACGCTCATTTTGGGAACGCTGGACCACACAGCGACAACGGAAGTCTGGCAGCTTCCAGAGTCTGTTGAGCATCTGGACGAGCATCGTTGTCGTCTACAAAGGGCGCTAGAGAACGAGGGTGGCACGGCAGCGCGAGGATGCGATGACAAGCAGAGCACCTGGGCACGAAGCCAGTCCGGTGAGGACCCAGCCACCGCGAGCCAAGCGCCAATCACCGGCCGGCGCGGACAACCTTCGACTTGTTTCGGACTGTAAGGGATGGTCCGTGTCGCATGCAAACGCCAGCGGTGGCTTGCCTACCCACGACCCCGATAACGGCTCTGCCTGAGAGGTTTGACGTGTCCAGCGATCATTGGCTCCATCACGCCCTATCTGATCGATCCGATGGGCATGCAATGGCCACGACTTTGAGCATCGAATCGAGGCGGGAGGGAGGCGTAGCTCTCCCACAGGGCTGCACCGCCTGGTGTGTAATGAGCGTCGAGCACGGGAGATGGGCAATGTACGACAGCGAGCAATACCGTCTGGCGAACAGTCCACCGTCGTTCACTCTCTTAGACCGGCCCGGAAACAGAGGGGGGCCTGGTGACTTGGCGTCGTGGAGTGGAGGGTGCCGAGCAGGGAAACCCGCTCATCACACGCATATGCACGGCGGGTGTGTGCAGGTGAGACATGGCCAATCAATAGTCGCTACCCACACAAGCGTCGCTCGTATTGCGGGATGCGCTGAGCTGCAGGAACACCGGCCGACAGATTGCAGCTGATCGCAGCTTCGCAGCGGCGGGCCACGCGAAGCGTTGGAAATGGGATCTTCATCTCGTCGACTCGGCCTCAACGTCGTGCCATCCACTCGTTGGGAAGCCGGGGACGCCGTGACGAAATGGAGAGGAGCCGTCTCATCTCGGACACGGCGAGAAGGACCCCCGGCGTCATACGGATTCCGATTCCAGATTGCTGTTCCTGGCATGTTGGACCAGCAAGAGACACAGGTCCCCACATTGTGGCCGGCCTCACGAGAACAATATGGCGACGAGTCGAGGGCTGATACTCGCGGTGCAGGCGCAGGCCAATCTCGTGCGCATCCAACGCGTCCGTATCTCAGAATAGGCCCGCCCTGCGGACCGAGTCGTGTGTCGTCGCTCGTGTCGGCCTCGATCGGTCAAAGCACATGGGCGCCTTCATATCGAGTTTCCTTTCTCGACACGCGTGGGTGGTCAGCGAGGTCTCATGTAGAGCGGGCGCGGGCCTTTCGCTTCACGATCCGCTTCCCACATCGCGCCGGCTGCGCTGCACCTTTATTTTCACCTTTGCATCCGCTCACTCTAACCCACGCGACAGGTGTGCCACTGGCCCTTACAGGAGGAACGCTCAGGTGTTGGCTGCCATGGTCAGCGACCACATGGTGCAACTGCACGGGGTCGCTTGAGGCCGCCACGGTCGGACGGTGCTACAGGTCCTACAGCCTCAGGAATGGCCTCGCCGCGTGTCACCCGGGGGGGCAGGAGTTGCCGGGCCTCGCAAGCCCCGATTACGTGCTCCTGTTGATGGATGAGCATGACTGCCATCTGATGCCGGCAGTGGTCGCACGAGGAGTGAGAGGAGGGCCCATTGTCCGACGGCTGGGGCTTGCTGCCACGTCTCACTATTATGCGCCGCACTGAGCATGGCGAGCAATTCGCCAGCACGGCGGCTACGGGGGTCGAATCACGAAGCATGCGAACGGCGTGTTTGGCGCCTGAGGCGACGAGCTGACATGGCAGGGCCGGTGGCTGCACTGGCTGCGCTGGCTGGCACCAGTGTTTCCCGCGCGCGGGCGAGGCTGGCAGCGTTCGCATGGCGGGACATGGATAGGGCAGGGCAGCAGGGCAGCAGGGCTCGAGCTGCTCCGTGAGGGGAGGATCCCGTGACCGCCGGCGCCGTGGCCTGCTCCCGTCTCAGCGGCGGCAGGGAGAGGCAAACGGTCGCGCAGCCATGTTTCAGCAGGCCGGGTGGCCAACAGGTCGGCACAGATCGGAGGGCCTGTGTCGCTGCGGGGGCCCCCATGGCGGGCGGCGATATTGAGGCCGTGTGGAGTTGGACGTGTGTGTGTGGTAGGTGTGGTGGAGGGGGAGGCACGGAGGGTGTGGGTGGGTTGGGTGCGAGGGTGCGAGGGCGCGAGGGTGGGCGCGGGCAGCGGCCGGGGGAGGCGCAGAGGAGCGCAGAGCAGCGCAGAGCAGCGTGACTTGGATGCCCGCGCCCCGACACGGTTAGGCCGGCCAGCACATCACTCACACCGCAAGAGGCGCCGCCCTATCATCCTTCTCGGCCGCCCCAGAGCCAACACCAAGCCTGTGGTACAGTCGGCACGTTTGGTCAAGGGCGCTCCCCGTCGTGGCCGCGGCTGCTGGTCTCTCACCACGACTTGCAAGTCTTGCCCTCGCTGACCTGACGGGATCGTCGTACACTGCTCTCGAGTCTCCACGTTGCACCAGCCTCCCTTTGCCAGAGCCGAATGGCGCAACCGACTTTGTTGAGCGCCTAACGGAGGGACCTCTTCCTGGAGGAGGAGGAGGCCGTCGTCGGATTGCGAGTGCGGCCGTCCAACCGCTACGCAACGCCCAGCGCGAACCCTGCACGGCCTGCCGTCTGTCCATCCCGCTGGCCGCCATGGCCATCCCTGGCGGGCGTGGTGGTGTCGTCGTCGTTGGATACTGTTAGTTGGATGGCGGGCGGCGGGCAGCGGGCATTTAGCCTGAGCTGGAGGAGTCGCTCTGCTCTCGCTGCTCTCGTCCTGCCTGAAGCATACAGGCCCGTCTTGAATGTGGAAACGCGGGCGGCGGCAGTTGCCCTCGCGTTTCAGGACGTCGCCATGGCGTTGCCGGCGCGGATGGGTTTTGTCATGGGCATGCGGCGCGCACATCGCTGCAGCGGCAGCAGGAGTACAGGAGGGGAGCAGCAGAGCAAAACGTTTCGACAGGGTCTGCGTCTGCGAGGACCCCGATGGCTGGGCTGGCTCGGCCTCCGCATCGTCGCAGCTTAATCAGGACGCGGTGGTGTCGCTGCCCCAAAAACGGCTCCCTATCAGCGTGCGCCGCGAGCCCGCGCTCGACGAATATCTCCGCCCGCCCTCACTGGCCGCGGGCATTCAGCCGTCTTCTCCCTATCGGGACCCCAGCCGACGGCAGAGGCAGGCTGTGGTAAAAAAAGTAGACGCCCGCTAAACTTGGCTCGGGGAGGGTGTGGTGGGTGGTGAGGCGCAAAAATAGCAGTGTGATGGGCAGAGTGCAGGCAGAGTGCAAGAGTTGGGAGCATGTGTCTACACGGTGCAAGGGACTGGTAGTGTACAGTAGGGAGAGGGAGAAGGAATGTCGAGCAGAGTCGAGGGCCAGGCTCGCCGTGTCGTCGTCGTCGTCGTCAGGTGGCTGGTGGTGGAGCACGCTGGCCCACGGTGGTGCTGGTGCTGGCGCGGGTGGAGTCGCGCAGCACAGGCAGGACTGGCAGGCTCGCTTGCGTGCATAGCGGGTGCGCAGTATAGACCGGGGCATGCCTGCACCCTTGTCTGCCGCAATCGTCCAGACGGCGGATCAGCCCAGTCAGCAGCGGCCAGTGCGGCCAGTGCAAAGCTGTCGAAACGGCCGCTGCCCTTTCACGGGATTGAGGTGCGCGCAGCCCGGCCCACCCCCATTCTGCTCACGCTCCCCACCAGTCCCGAAAGGACTTTAGATTGTGCTGCTCCGGGCGGCGTGTCGTGGGCGTGCTTTGCGAGATCTCCACCACCCGTCTTTTAGGTACAGCACGGCCAGTCTGCCAGGCCTGCTCCCGCGAGGCAGCCGTACAGTCGAGTAGTCCAGCCTCTACACCGTACGGAATACTGGACAGCATCTCCAGACGCTCCACCATCGCGCCTCCGCTGCAAACTCGCGCCGTCCCGCCCTCTCGCAGCAGCGCAGCGACTCCAGCCAGGACCAGCCTCTCCTCTGTCGTTACTGGGTATTCGCGGCGCACCGGCCAGGCCAGCGAGCGCCCCCAGCACCGACTGCGCTGCGGGTTGTGCGCCCCTCGCCTGTCTCGGTCCCTCTTAGCCTGCGGCCTGCCTGCTTCTGCTCTCCAGCCTGCAGACCATCCTGCGCTGCAGCACCGCCGACGAGATCCTCTGCTCTCTCCCCCACAGCAGCTCGACATCGTCGCCGCCAGCAGCACCAGTTTCGCCCTCTGCTCGCCCCAGCTCCCGTCGCAGAGCCTCGCCAGCCGCCCGCCGTCAAGTTACATGTGAATTGGTCAGTTGCTCCACCATCCTCGTTGCTTTTCTGCACCGGCCGGGCCTCGCCTCCAGCGTCTCCCGTGCTCGCCTATCGCTGGCTCGCTGGCTTTGGCTCGCTCCGCGCTAGCATCACAGTCTACATCCCAACCACCTCCGCTCTCAAACCTCCGCCTCCTCACCGCAGCTGCGAAGAAAAGGCATTGCCGTGCGCGCAAGTTGTCCCTTCCAGCATTCTAGACGGCGGAGGTGCGTCCTCGACCCCCAATGCTCCTTCCCTGCATAAACAAACCCCAGTGCTGACTCGCTCCCAGCGTTTTTCCTTTCCGCCCGCAGCAATCACCACCTCGATCCACTCTTGGCCCGCACCTGGCGAGCGCGACGACGACGACGTTACGATTGCGACGAGCGACGACGACAGATGAGCGAGCACACTCGACCCTGGTCCCCCTTCCAGCGTATTCTTCCCGGCCGATTGCCGTTGTAGTGTTCAATTGCGTGTGTTGATTGAGCGTCTCGAAAAGCGTTTCCAACCCCTCCTCGTCCCGGCTTTACGATTGCGACGACGTCACGACGTGCTTTCTGTCCGTTCAGCATTGTTTGCAGCGTTTGAGTTCAGCGAGGCGGCGAGCATTCCTCTGATCAGGCCCTGGTTTCACAAAACAACCGTCCCACAGCGCACCACTGCCAAGTCGAGACGCGACCCTCTCCAGCCCGGCAACGTGCGAGTCGTGATCGCGCCCGCGCCCTATTTCTCCCTGGGCCTGTTTGCCCACGTGTTTGGCTGTTTTCAGTTGGCCTCCAGGTCGACCGACCCTCCGACTCGCAAGCAAACAATTGACTTGCGGTGAGCCCCCGCTCTTCATCGCTAGAATTGCATCAAACTATAACAGAGGCTATCCATCGCCTCTCCGGCTACGTGCGCAGATTCTGCAGCCTACTGCTGTAGAGCTCTCGTCTGCCCGCTCTTGCTTCCCAATTGTCTCGACTATCTGGTGAAGTGACTCGAGGAACTTTTCCTCTACGAGTTTCTCGCCCTCACCATCGCGGCCAACGTCTCGCCAGTCTCCCGCCAACACCGTAAAACTGGAGCTGCCATCGATCTCGTCGGTCCACGCCCGAGGCCCAGTCGACACCTGGTACAACAGCCAGTACGCGCCTAGGCCTGCAGTGTCCAGCGAGCGATTGCCGGCCCTTCCTCAGATCCAGCCGCAAACCAGCGGGTCGTCAACTACCTCGTCGCCTCGGGGTGGTTCCTTTAGTGCAGCTTCGACTGTAAACAGCAGCGCAAGCTCAAACACCTCGTACAGCTCTTCAGTCAACGGCCAGATCGGATACAAGACACCCTCGCCTGAGCAGACTCACCAGGCGCTCACTCGCGACGGACAGCCAGTGAATGCGCAATCGCAACCGCAGAGCTCTCCGTACGGTACCCAACCAGGTTACGGCTACAACTCCGAGGGATACAGCAGCATGAACCAGATGCAGCCGTACGCCGACGTGCACTCATCACACATGGCTTCTGCCGCGACCGCACACGCGCCGGCATCTGCTGCGCCTTCGAGTCTGTCTCATTATTCGTATCCGCAGCAGTCATCGATTCTGCCACCCGGGCCTCAGTATGGGTCTGCGCCTGCTGGATATCCACCCTACGGGTATCCCAATGGCGTTCCCTCGCAGCTGCCTGCGTCATCATCGATGAGCAATGCCATGGTCCCTCAGCCTTTGCAGCTTCCAGGTAAGCCGATGCGCACACATTGATCCCGTGGCCGCACTGACCTGAATAGCAATGACATCTGGTGCACCGAATTCCTCGCTTTCCAGCTCTCAGAGTTACCAAGCGCATCAATTTGACCACACCGGCCAGATTGCGCCTCCTGGGATGAAACCCCGAGTAACTGCGACATTGTGGGAAGACGAAGGGAGCCTTTGCTTCCAAGTTGAAGCGAAAGGCGTTTGTGTTGCTCGACGAGAAGGTAAGTTTTGTCCATTCTGTAAACCTGAACATATGAGCTGACGCGCGATTCAGACAACCACATGATCAATGGCACCAAGCTACTCAATGTTGCAGGCATGACCCGCGGACGTCGCGATGGCATTCTTAAGAGCGAAAAGGTACGGCACGTCGTCAAAATCGGCCCGATGCACCTCAAGGGTGTCTGGTAAGTAAAATGATTCTTTCTACCTCCCTGCATTCTTAACTGACACTCGCAGGATTCCCTTCGAGCGCGCCCTAGAATTCGCCAACAAGGAGAAGATTACGGAACAGCTGTATCCGCTTTTTGTCCATGACATTGGAGCATTGCTCTACCACCCGTCAAATCAGACTAGGTCAAGTGTAGGAAGCGCTACCATGGCTGCTCTAGATCGCAACCGAAGGCCTGACCCAATGCAGACTCAGCGATACATGGGTGGGCCTGCCACGACGCAGCCCCCATCGCTTCATCACCATCACTCGATAAGCAACCCCTCCGGTGCGGCAATGTCACAGCCTCCACACGCAATTCAGCCTCATCCAAATTCAGGGCGACCTGGGCTTGATCGCGCTCATACATTCCCAACTCCCCCAACCAGTGCGTCGAGCATCATCGGAATGGGGAATCAGGGAAGCTCGTATGAGTGGAGCGGATCAAACGTCCAGAGCGTGCCTGGTAGCCAACCGCTATCCATCGATACGGGCTTGAGCAACACACGCTCGGTTCCCACGACTCCGGCGAGCACACCTCCTGGACAAGTCCAGCCTGGTATGTCGTATCCAACTGCACAGCCCTATGACACGTCTCGACCGATGTACTCGGCGCCACCGTCTCAGCCATCGCAGTACAACACGCAGCCGCAGCAAATGATGGGGTACCGTCCCCAGGACGGCGCCTACCCCAAGACAGAAATGGCCCCACCGGCGCGAGCTGGTGATCAGGGCGACGTCAAACCTGCCGAAGGTATGATTCCTCAGCCCAACGAGCACGTCAGTCATGGTGCCGGAGAGAACGAGACCGACCACGATCATGAGCACGAGTATACTCATACAAATGCTCCATACAATGGAAATCGTGGATCGTACTACAATCCTAGTGCAGCGCCTGGTCCAATCCATGCTGACCATCCTCATCTGTCTCCAGAAATGACAGGCTCCCCTCACCAAAACGGTTCCGGGCGTGCAACACCCCGCACGACCGCCACGGGCCAGACGCAATGGAACTCGGGATATCCCACTCCTCAGCGCCAATCGACGCAGTCCAGCTTGTATAGCGTCATGACCGATACTCGCGGTTCCACGACAAACGGAAATACCGCCCCCGACAGCTACCAAGGCCCTGGGTCTGTATCACAGTATCCCAGCCAAGCGTATGCTGCCAGCAACGGCGTCTCAACGTCGGCCAAGCGAGGTCGCGATGACGACGAACACGACCCATATGCACGCCCCGACAGTGTCGCCGGCGACGATATTGACGGTCTCAAGAGGCGAAAGACGATGGAAGGCGGAGCTGTCGGCCCCGCCCAGTACAATCGCGACCCCAACGCAGGGCTCCAGCGCACTCGTTCGGCCATTACCCAACGTGCTCGACGGTAGCGGCGCTAACTCTGCTTATTTGCTTGGGTGGCCCTCTGCCGATTTCAATGTTTGCGATAGACCGCGGGGTTGGCTCCATTTCTGGCGAAGTCGCGGTAACTCAGCATTCGGGCTGGTCTGCTTGTTTGCCGCCAATCGCACGAACCGACCCAAGCCAACACGACAACATGTCCGACTGGATCGAAATCCTCGACGCCCACTAGACGACCGTGTCCCACATCGAAAAATCACACTCTCTCCCTCTCCTTGCGTTAATTTCTCTTCTCCTTTTTGTGTTCTCTGACACTTTCTCCATTTCGGGGCATTCACGAAATAACGACTCTCTTCTTGGGGGAACCCTCGCGTTTCGACCACCACACCGTTGGACTTTTCTTTACGATACACGACTCCCTGCATACGGCATGTAGCATATGCGCATCATTGTCGAGCTCCATGGCTTGTGCGTTGCGGGTGACGATTCTGTACTTTCTATAACCCGCGTTGTTTTCTTTATAACGGCCTGGAATGGAAGACGAGGAACCGCTGATCGACGGCTGCCACTGCCACTACTCTCCCCATCGCACGCCGACACACGACACCCCAGGCAAACGACGACGACGACGATATTGTTAATTCCTGAAACTCGCAAGATTCTAGTGGCAGTGGCGTCGACGACCAAGAAACAGCATAGCAGATGGCGGGCGGTTTCACGATATCCACACAACTCGCGGCAAGCGGCGGCGGAAAAATCCTGCTCCCTCACTTAACCACCCATTTCCTCGACCTTTTTGCGGCACACCACGCGATTTGACGAAACCGAGACGCTCAAACGACGTGAGGGACGCCCATAACTACGATGACGATACTTTGTGCGCTTTTGAAAAAGGGTTACATGCTCTTGGACAACTTATTATCTAACTTTATTCTCTATTTTTTGGGAGGGGGGCAAACGCATATGCAAGGTGGGGAGGGGCGCGTGTGGTTGTGATCATGGAATGAACGGGCTACCGAAGACCTCCTCCGGACATGTTTTAGCAGGACGAGGGGTCGAGCGGGAAGCACGTGTCATTTTGGTCCTTTTTCTTATGTGAATGAGCCAGTGATGCGGGGTAAACTTGATTGATGATAATGAGGAATCAAAAGCTCTTCTTTTCTAAAACGGGACTGTCCATGTGCGTGCATACAATGTGACGTTTGGGGCTGGGACGATGGGGTGGCTTCCTTCGCGTCGCTGAGCACGCATGACAGATACTTGGTGCGTGCTGTGTCTGGTTGGCGCTGATATTTTCACCTTCCGGGCTTTCCGCATGGCACGGGGGATTTGCTCTGCGTAATTGCACCAGTGTTCGCTCTGCGTAGTTGCTCGACTACTCGTGGAACGAAACAATGGTCGGACTTGGAGGTATAGGCTGAAAGAGCACGGTAGGGACGCTGCTTTAAGCGCGCGTGATCGCACCCGAATGTGTGTCTCGAGATATCTAATGCTCGGCTTTTCTTAAACGCGGGGTGAAACGAAACGAAGATCAGGCGGAATATCTGTTTCGCAGGGGGTTTGCGGGGGAAGTAGGGGGAAGGGGGAAGATGGTCGTCCAGGAGTTTGTGTGTTTGGGATATGTGCGGTGAAAGGGGCGATGGGGAAGGAAGGAGGTCTTGGGGGGGTGTTTGATGGATGGGTTGGGATTGGGATTGAGGAGGCGGAGTTGGAGGGACTAGGTTATAGGGTAAAATGTGAGGAAGGAGTTTCTGTGAAGGGAGGAGGGAGGAGTGTAAGGGTACAAGAGTAAGGGGAAGGGGCGCACTTGCAGATGGATGTGAGGCAATGCGGCGTATCTACGTTAGGTACTCGATAGGGCGCCTGATGATTGTATCAAGCCTTCCTCTTCAATCAGACCGTCTGCGCCGCCAACGCTGGATTCGGGAATATTCCTGCATGCTGATGAACTGGGTGCCTGAGGCGGCTTCGTACAAAGCGAGCACTGGAGTCACGTGGACATTACCCCTCGGGCAGCAAGGCGGCTTGGCATCCGCCCCACGCACCGTCATGGCCGCCCGTCAGCAGGGTTTGTGGAAGGGACCGCGCAGCCAACACGCAACAGAAGGGGCTGAGCCAGGCAGAGATTTTGAGCCTCTCTATATCTGCTCTTGAACGTTACCTTCGTTGCATCATCACGCCCGACTGACTATCGCGCACCATGAATATCATCAAGATCCAGAGGTACGTCGTCGCCTAGAGCTTCCACGCGCCTCCGCCACCTTCCACGGTTCTGCTAACGCGACCGTGCCAACAGGAAGTACCCTCAATTCCAGCAGGGCGACATCTTCAGCCTGCAGGACGCCTTCCGCAAGCTGGATGTCGACGACAAAGGCTACATCGACGAGGCGACCGTCATCAAAGCTACCCAGCAGTCAGAGCACCAGCCGTACGATGTCGTGCGCCAGGCGCTCAAAGAGGTCGAGTTGGACAGCTCGCGGAGAGTAGAGCTCGAGGACTATGTCGATGTGCGTTGCTGCACGCTGCAAGCTCTCGAATGGCCGTACTGACCAAGAGTAGCTCATCTCGAAGCTGCGCGAATCGTCCCCTGCGCAACAGCGCATGAACACAGGCGGTCGCTCGAGGGCCGGCACCGCCAGTGGGCCTGCAACACCCGGACACGCTCACAAAGGGAGCACTGGAGGAGGCAAGATCCAGGTACAGGGCTCCTCCGCAAACGTTACCCACACCATCAACGAAGACGAGCGAACCGAATTCACGCGCCACATCAATGCCGTGCTTGCGGGAGACCCGGATATCGGCGACCGACTTCCTTTTCCAACCGACACCTTTGAGATGTTCGACGAGTGCAAGGACGGCCTGGTGCTGGCCAAGTTGATCAACGACAGCGTCCCAGACACAATTGACGAGCGTGTGCTGAACAGGGTGGGGAAGAAGATCAAGTCGCTGAACGCCTTCCACATGAGTGAGAATAACAATATTGTCATCGAGTCTGCAAAGGGCATAGGGTGCTCGGTCGTAAACATTGGCAGTGGAGACATCATCGAGGTGCGAGAGCACTTGATTCTGGGTCTGATTTGGCAAGTCATTCGACGGGGCCTCCTGGGAAAAATCGACATCAAGCTGCATCCGGAGCTGTACCGACTTTTGGAGGAGGACGAGACGTTGGAGCAGTTCTTGCGACTTCCCCCAGAGCAGATTCTGCTGCGGTGGTTCAACTACCACTTGAAAAATGCCAAGTGGCACCGAACGTACGTTGAGCCCCTTTTAGAAGCACGCAGATTCTGACGATTGCAGTGTTCAGAACTTCTCACATGACGTCAAGGACGGCGAGAACTATACCGTTTTGCTAAACCAGCTGGCACCAGATATTGCATCCCGTGCACCTCTTCAGACCCGCGACCTCCTTCAGCGCGCCGAACAAGTCCTACAAAATGCCGACGCATTAGACTGCCGCAAATTCCTAACACCAACCTCGCTAGTAGCCGGAAATCCCAAGCTCAATTTGGCTTTTGTGGCTAACCTCTTCAACACCCACCCTGGACTTGATCCAATCACCGAGGAAGAGAAGGCCGACATTGAAGACTTTGACGCAGAAGGCGAGCGTGAGGCTCGCGTGTTCACTCTCTGGCTCAACTCGCTAGACGTGCAACCCGTCGTACAGTCCTTCTTCGAAGACCTCAAAGACGGCACCATCCTCCTCCAAGCCTACGACAAAGTGATCCCCGGCAGCGTAAACTGGCGCCACGTCAACAAGCGCCCCGCGCACGGCGGCGAGCTCATGCGCTTCAAGGCGCTCGAAAACACAAACTACGCCGTCGAGCTCGGCAAGCAAAACATGTTCTCCCTCCCCGGCATCCAAGGCGCAGACATCACCGACGGCCAACGCACCCTCACCCTCGGCATGGTGTGGCAGCTCATGCGCCGCGACATCGTGCACACGCTAACCGGCCTCGCGCAGCGCCTCGGCAAGCGCGAAATCTCGGACGCGGACATGATCAAATGGGCAAACGACATGGCGCGCAAGGGCGGGCGGGGCACGCAGGTGCGCAGCTTCAAGGACGGGTCGCTGGGAAACGCGATCTTTTTGCTGGACGTGCTGGCGGGTATGAAGCCGGCGTATGTGGATTATGATCTGGTGGCGAGCGGCAGGAATGAGGAGGAGAGCTATCAGAATGCGAAGTTGGCCATTTCGATTGCGAGGAAGATGGGCGCGACGATTTGGTTGGTGCCCGAGGATATTGTGGGGGTGCAGAGTAGGTTGATTACGACGTTTATTGGGAGTTTGATGGCGACTTATGAGAGGGGGGTTTGATGGGGGTGAGAGGGCTGGGTCTTGTGATGGGACGGGTTCCTGGTCATGTTTGATGGTGGCGGACAAGGGTTTATTTTTTTCGCTGGAAACGGGAGTGTGCGGTGGGGAAAAGGGTTATCTTTCTTTTCTTGGGTGATGTCGCGGCTTGTCAGGCGTGACCTGCTTGTGGCTTGAGTATAGAGCTAGTAGCTGGATCAAAAGAAGTATTTTTCTTGCTCGTCATCCATTGTACTGAGTGTCGTTTGATGTTGAATGCTCGCACGGCTGAGACGCTGCGTTTGCGTTGTCAGGGGATGAGGGACACGTGGTGTGCAGCACAGCACGTGCGGGAGCGCAGGATGCGGGTATAAAGTCCTCGCTGCGCTGCTAGCTGGCTTTCTTTCTTTAGTTACTTTTTGTCTACTTATAAAAAACGAGTTTTAAAACGATTCATGCAGCAGACTGTAAAACAATACGTAGTAGCATTTTGTAAAGTTGTTTACACGCCAACCAATGGAGTAGAGAAAACGACAAGTTTACACTTGATGTTGTATATCTGTATTTCAAAAACACGAATGGTGATTACTGGGTGTGTTAAAGCTTATCAACGATCTGAGGATGTGTAGAATTTTTCGAAAAGCCTACCAACATTGTATATAACGTTATGTTGAAATCAATTCATGGAGTCGAGTGTTTGAAAGTAGATATCTTTCGCGGTCATGCGGTTTAGAATCCAGCATAATACGCTCGACACAGGAGTATGAGGGAGTCAGTATTTGTCTAGACGTGCCTTGCTCTTCTTCTTGGATTAGAAAGGTTCTCGTCGTTCTTTGACATGAAGGAATTTTTCGAAAAGAATCCGACCAATGGTTCACGATGCATGGTTCGATCTCGCACTCCTTCTATCCAACTCTCGCATCACCAAGCTTATGCATATATTGTACTTGCGTCGAAATCGTAAGGTCAAATGTATGGAGGCGATGTTTTACGTACTGGTTCCTGAGAATAAAGTGTCTCATTCAATGAAAATGCTCTTGCTCGTTAGAGAAAAGAAAATTTGTAGAAAATAAGTTACCTAAAATGTTCCAGAACGACAATTCTGTTACTTTATGCACTACGTTGTATCTTGCACTAGCGATTACAAAATCATTCGAGAAGCTTGGGAATGGCTTCTTTGTGTACTGACTTGAGGAAGAAGTGTAATAGAATCTAAGACAACTCTACTTATGCGTTTGAGGAAGTAATATTCGCGGCCTCCGCGCAATGCTTTGGGGAGCGAGAAGAAAAGCTTTCACGCACGGGATGATGCATAGCGATTAGAGTCAGTCGACATAAGTAAAATACATGTGCGAGTATGAACTTTGTTTACTTGAACAGATGTCGACAAGTTTTTAAAAAAAAAAAACAGCACGCGTAATGAATCATGTGCGAACAAACTAATAGTGAGACGGACAAGATGCACTACACGATAAAGACCTCTTGTTAATGATGTACATGTTTACTTTGACGCATTTCGAATCAAATCTGGTGACAGATCTTCCATGGGAGTAAGAACTGGAAAAATGACAGAAGCCAAAAACCATGCATCAAATCTCGCATATAAACAACGCTGTCAAATTTTTTTTATGCTCACCTTGCTCTTCACCGACTTTGAGAAATAGAAAGCCAACCATGTGTCATTTGATGATCAATTTGTCTTTAGAACGTTCTTAGCACACTTCCATACTAGCTCGCGTTGATTAAAATCATTACACACTTTCTTAATGCTTGGAAAAGAATTGTCCTTAAGGAGTGTTTATGCATCGACAATCAACTTAGAAAAATGTGCACTAATGCGTTCTTACCGTCTACTGTCCGTATATAGAAGTTATTCAAATCCAGGTTATGCAGTAGAAAAGCAAAGAAGAAAGTTTCGGTTAAATTACTTGTTCGAAAACGCTTAAATAGCCTATGTATGCGAAGACTTTCTTGGACTGAACTGTAAACCGGTGCATACGTTTCATATGAGTCAAAGTAATTGTAAAGAAGGTAGTGTGGATTCGATGGATCATACTAGATAAAGATTTCGAAGAAAGAGAGGATGCTGTGTAGAAACGTAAAGGCAGATAGGAAATGCTCTTAACTCTACTGCTGTCTCTTTCCAACAAGAAAATATCCACAGTTCAATGTTGTACGGCGTAGAATGTAGTTTTCAAAGCATTGCGAGAATTTCATCTAACCATACCACACTGGGACTCATGCTGCCGATCATTGGATTCGAAACACTTGACAGTGGCGTTTCATGCTCTTAACCAGTTTTTGCTCTACCGCTCCGATTAAACGGATCCAGACTTGAAGTCATGGGAAAAATCATTAATTTCGGAAAAGGCAGTCTTTGGGAATGATGCAAAATTTGGTATCTTGCAGAAGTTCATCTACTTCCAAACTCACCCTCTCGCTATGCCATGAAATAAATATACCTACTTAAGAATATGTAAAGAATCCAGGCGATGCGCCAAAAGTCTTCTCAACTTGTCTCCATGAATTGTACCTCAGCACACAAGCAAAAATGAATAACACGCCAGTTTCCTCAAATATGCGGCCAAACCTTGTACACGCGACATTTGGCTTTTCGAAAGTGCATAATCATCAAGCTAGATCCAATCGTAGAATGAGGCTTGAAGATCTCATTCAAAACTAATGAATGCATTGCTGTTTGTTAAAATATTTATCATCATCATGGCGGATGCTTCTGCAAAGCGTACTAGAAAGAAACCCATTACCCTACAATGGAGAAAAACGCTAGAGAAAAGCACTCCGCCGGAGTTTGAATGTTTTGTGGTAGCTATTGAAAGTAGTTGAATCAATAACGTAGCATTGTATGCGGCACTTTGTAATAAGCTTGGTAGAAGGCAAAAGTAGTGAATGGCTTGATATGTGATTTTCTGCTTTGATTCGCGGATCGATTTATGTTCTCATACGACACACTTTATGCACTTCTTTAGAATCCAATCGAAACAGCCGGATGAATACTAGGGAGAAAGGCAATGATGCAAAGCAGCAGATCTGAACACCATGACACTAGACCTAGGCGGGATAAGCGTGTAACTGCTTGACAAAATATCCTCCACAGCCATGACGCAATTCCCAAAGCAACCAAACCACCAGCGAAAATGTTGAGCGAGCGCATCATGCTATTTGAAGTTCAGAACGATCAATGTGATGCAGAAAAAAACGCGACTACAAAACGCGTAATGGAACTGCATAACGGAACTAATCAACGCCGAATGCGCACGCCCTTTCACTACCGGTGCGCGAATCCCATCATGTTACATCCTCATCGATACAATCATGGAAAGAAGAAATTCATGCTCTAGACTGCGCATGGTGAGAGCACGGAGAAGATCAGGAGCTCAACCAGCTCACCTTTCCTGAACCAGTGAATTCAGCGCTGGAAAATAATTTCGGCATCATACCATGGTAAGCCTCCTGCGCAGCATTTTACCGAATAGAAACAGGTTGATGGGAAATTTGCTCCGCCTCTTCCAATTGCCGAAGAAATGTAGCCCCGCGTGCGTGTATCTCACATGCATACTTTTTCGTGCAGACTGCAGTTCAACCGTTGATCACGGGTACGCGTGTGGCTGTCGCTCGTGATCGATCGATAGGTCACTACAAGTAGAGCCAGGAAATCCCTTGAACCAAGCTGCGGCGTTGATCCCGAGATACCATGTTGAGGTATGGGAACTAGACGAATATTTACGAGGACCACTGAAATATGGTCAAAGCTTGCAGAGTGGATAAATCGCGATTCTTACTTACGCGGTTGGTTGGGATGCCTTAATAGAGAGACCATCCATGCGATCCGAAGAATGAATATATGTAGCCTAGATTTCACCATCTGGACTAACTATCCTTCCAACCCATCTTCTCATCCCATCTTCTCATCCCATCTTCTCATCCCATCTTCCCAACTCACCGTCAAACCCTACCAACATGCACTTCCAGATCATTGGAGCTACCATCCTTGGTGCTCTGAGCATGTCTACCTCAGCTGCCGTGGCTCATCCCCACTCAAAAGCCTCCCTTGACTATGAGCCCGCGCCATCTTCAATCGCTTCCATGGAGAAACCTATTACACCACGGCATGTATGTCGGATTGTCCCTGTCCAATTATCGACAGGTTTTCTAACGGTCAATGGATGCAGACGCAAAAGCGGCGGAAAACATCCTGAGGAAAAGAAGGAAGGTGGCCTTGTTAGAGGGACTGCGTCGCGACAAACAGGAAGTGCGGACTCGCCCCTGGGTCTGGGCAGTGCAGAATCGAATGCAATTCAGAAGACTGGCGAAAGGTAAGATCAATACTGATGAGCAGTATATGAGGGTGGCAGATTGCACGACAACGAGCGATGATGATTTCCTCGGCGCGTTTGAAACCGACCTGCACAGAGAGCAATCTCAAGTGCAACAGGCCAGCATGATTGAGAAGTCTGTACCCGACAGCCACTTTCAGAATGCGCCCCGATCTCTTTCCCCCTTTCGAGAAAGTCCGTCTTAGCTATAGACTGCCAACCCAATAAATGCTTTCTCTGCGAGTATAAACACTTTGCCTTGTCCGTGACATTTGCGCTGGTCTGCACATGTAGTCACGCTATTGCTTCCGATGTCGCTTCCGATGTCGCTTGCGAAAGTCTGGGACGCGACGAGTTCCATGGAAACGCTTCTCAGCACCTAAGCTGGTTGAGTGTGTCGTTATGCTCACGTGTCTTGGGAAGAGCTTTTTAAATTTCAAACTGTGAAAAGTTGTTGGGCGGGATCTGGTTCGAGTGCGGAATGCTGCGCAGAGCTGCACTTGCTTCGAGGCGCATGCCTGAAGCGTACGGAATTCCTAGCGATACCTGATGCAGTTCTTAGTGACAAATGGAGGAGGGATTTTTGTATACCCGCATCGATTCTCATCTCGTGTCAGATAGCTCACGTCTCGGGCATGATGCCCTACTCATTCGGTTTTTGGTCGATTTCTATTCGTCCACGGCACATTCCAATGTTAAAGATTCCTAGTAAGTTCAACTGATATAATGTTGTTATGATGAATATACTTTCTTTGGCTGCGGCTTCTGTTGAGTCGGCATGTTGAAGTGGTTGTGAACAGCTTGCAACCTCGTGATTATATAACCCAAGGATCGCTCTTCAACAAGCTCGAAAAGCAGCGATTACATTGGATATTGGGCATTTAGCAACTTCCCATCCTAAGAACACGACAAATTGATTCACGGCTAGCTGATTGGTAGGATTGATCGAATGGTTGTTGACAAGTTGATCCAGGAGGATCATCCACCCAACCATGCAGCTACCTTTGTTTAAAAAGATTCGCCTTTGCAGATCAATTGATTGCTCTTTTCTACAGTCCACACTCTCTCTTTAGAAACCTAGTTCAAACCTTCGGCTCAAAGTACCTCTCAAGAAATATTGTATGTGCGCTTGACACCAAAACCAATCAAAATCCACTAAACATTCCGAAGCTCAATATGTACCTTCGGAGCCTCTTCATATTCTGGGGTGCTTTCAGCACACTCAGTCTGGCCACATCATTCGCGGCAAGTAATGCCAGCGCCCTTATCTCCCCACCCACCACCCTCACCCCATCATTCCTGGCCAGCAATGCCAGTGCCGTGAAGAAGGTACACCACCCTCCTCCCTCCACCCCATCCCCTCAACCCCACGCCCCTTCCCCCTCCCTCCAACCCACCTAAACCCTCCCAGCTCCTCCCCCGCAAAAAACAATACCCCTTCTGCCTCAGCCACTGGCCCTGCTACCACACCTGCGCCACCTCGCGCGTCATCGGCCCCATGCTCGACGAAGCCTCCGTCCGCTTCGGCGACTTCAAAGACTCGAAACAACGCAAACTGTACGAGCACGAGCGCAAAATCCTCGACGCGCTCGAAAACTCCTCGTCCCGCAGCCAAACAGCCAAGCTCGAAAGAGAATTGCGCAAGGTGCGCAACAAGATCGACAAGATGGACCAAGAGGCCGCAAACGCGAACCACGGCGGCACGGTGGACGAGAATGGGGATCCGGATCCAGATAAGGATGACGGGAAGCCTGTGCTTGGGACGGGCGGGGGAGATTTGGTGGAGCGGGAGAAGGCGATGGCGAAAGAAAACGGTGACGATGAGGATGGGAAGTCTGTGCTCGGGACCCAGAACGGCGGGATGCAAAAGAGGGACAAGTATAAGAAGGTGCCGATGTTGCTGAATGTTAAAGAAGTGAAGAAGAGGCTGGAGAAGTTGTGTAAGCACAAGAAGGTCTGTGGTATGAAGAAGCACAAGTTTGGGTGCACGACGACGGGGTCATCGGATAAGGGGTTTGAGGGGCAGGTGGAGGCGCTGGAGAGGGAGGTGTTGTTGCAGGGGGAGCATGGGCAGGGGTTGTGGGTCAAGACGCTTGATGGCGGGATCAAGATACTGGAGCAGGAGACGGAAGATCATCGGAAAGAGAGGGAGAAGAAGGCCAAGGAGGAGAAGAAGAAGAAGGAAAAGGAGGCGAAGCATGGTCATGATAAGAAGTGAGGGAGAAATTGAAGCTGTGTGCTTAGCTTGGAGTTCCGTCGTTGTCATTAAACCTGCTTGTTCATACATACAATATACAAAAGTTCGTTCATTGATCATGTTCTTTCTTAGAAAAACTTCCTCCTCCTGCCGTACCCTCCGCCGCCGCCGCCGTAGCCTCTCCGTGGTGGCGGACACCCTCCTCCAGTCATGGCTGGGCCCGATCTCCGGCCCATTATTCCTCCTAAGCCGCCGCCCATTGTTCGTCCTCCTGGGTGCGACATGGGTTGCTCGTGGTGGACTACGTGCGTTGTGTGGTGGCCGCCGCCGCCGTACATGGGCTGGCGGCGAGACATGCGAGAGGGTCCGCAGCCCATTGTGAGATTGTGCGTGTGAAGGAAAGAGAAGAGAAGAGACGGAAAGTTGTGTTTTCAGATCAGGGTCTGAAGTTTGGTGGGTGATTGATCGACTTTTAGTTGCTGTGTCTGAACGCAGGATCTGTTGACGGGATGGTGCGATGGTCTGAGGATTTCCTTGTAGTTTCGAGTTTGATGGCGAGGTAATGATGGGGATTCTGACTGTGGATGGTGTTCTGTGCTTTGTAGATGGAATTATGGCATAGACAAGATGAGTGGGAATCCCGTCTTTATATGCAGCCCACCGTTGCAATACTGTACCTGTGCACGCTGACGTTCAGGCCCAGGATGAAAATGGCATTTGCCTGGAATAAGTCCAAGGCGTGATGTCTGCCAATGTCGGTTTCACTACTCGGCGCAGATGTTCCAGGCTGTTCGGCACCGGACCCTGCGTAGCATGGTTCACGTGAGTCGGTTAGGACGGACTTGCTGGCTTGGCATTGGTGGAGCGGAGAAAACGGAAGTTGTGCTAAGCATGCTATTGGCTAGGACAGATGATGACGCGCGGACTGATGGTGGACGCTGGAGAAAAGATCAATGTAAAGGACTCGGCCCGAATAAGGGTGTGGCGCTAGGTGGTGGCTGCGTACGCCCAGCGAATGGCGCAAAAGGTTGTGGCGTGAGTGCGAAGGGATTCTATGTCTAGATCAGGACATAGGGGCACGGGTGACGTCGGTTTGGTGTCGAGATGAATGGGACGCGTCACATTGGACTCGGGGGAATGGACAGGTTAGAGTCGTTGTGTGGAACGTGAGCAAGCTCCAGTCCAAGCGAGGCCAGGAAGCCTTGGAATTTTTGGAGTCCTGATTAAGTGTAACCCTCTATAATTGCCATGCCTTCATAGTCGTGAGACTCGGAATGGCTTCTAAAGCACAAGGGTAAAGTACGTCTATTTCCGCCATCCGAGTGGGAACCGTCGTTCATGGGGCGCAGAACGCGAGCCCAAAGAAGATGGCGGGGTGAGTTGTAATGATTGGACTTGTCAAACCTTGACAAACTTTGTGTGCGAGCCCGTGGCGACGACCGGGCCGGGCTTGTCGTCGACCACTTTGTAGATGGTGCACCTTGTATACGCCAACGAGCCCCCGACCTTATCAGCCATGCCCTCGATTTCAATGACATCTCCATCCTTGGCCGAGCTCACATAGGAAATGTGAATGTCAGTGCTCACTCCTGTCTTGGTCCTGTTGTCCCACGCAGCAATGGCCATGCCACCGACCCAGTCGACAATGGTGGCCGAGACGGAGCCGTGGAGGCCGCCGTGGGCGTTGATATGACATTTACTCAAGGGGAGACGAGCTCGGACGAGACCTTTGGAGGCATGGATGAACTTTACGTCTTCGAGGAGGAATTGATAGATGGGAGAGTGGGGTTTCCGGGCCTCCCAGAATTTCTCGACGTGGACGAGCTTTTCGGGATCTGAGGGTGGCAGGGCCATGGCAAAGACTAAAGCAGTGCAATTGACTCTAGGGGATTGTACGAGGACGAGGAGGTGGAAGAAAAAGACGAAGAAGAAGTGAAGTTGAGATGCAAATCTGCACCTCTCCCGAATTGACCTCGGCGCTTTGTTTCTCCGGGCTCCGGCTGAGGATGAGACGTCCGACAAGAGCGAAACCACGGGCGACGCCGGGGCGAGCATCGAACGCGGCACAGTTGCTCTCAACCTCTCAATCTTACTTGGCAGGACACGAGTCCAAAAATCCATCCTCCATGTGTGCGGCGCCGCTGCGACACCATGAGCGACCCTATCCATCCACCCCCAAACCCCCGCGAAGCCGCCGATGAACGAGCGCCACCCTCCCCCGTGGCCGCAGCGGAAAAGCCGGAAGGCCAGAAGAATGTAGCCTCGCCGCCGCTGGACGTCAAGACGCTCACAGATCATGCGCTACACTTCCTGGCCACCGCGAGCAATGAGACTCTCGGCGCCTGCCTCGTCGGCCTGAGTGCGGCGACGTATCTAGTGCTGGGGAGATTCGGCTTGTTGCTGATAGGCGCTGCGGGCGGAGTCGTGCTCCACGCGACTTGGGAAGGTCATACCCGTGGGACAGACAGCACGAATGCGCCGGGGCAAGACGCACGGAAGCGTGAGCGCGGCATCGACGTCGTCAACCGCGTGCTCAGTTGGCGCGACGAGGCTACTCGTGACAAGACAAAGACGCAGGATGATACAGATGTCAAGCTGTACTCGGGCAAAGAGCTGGACTTTTCCGACTTTAGGCCAGACACGGCTGCAGCCCTCACCGAGCTGACTGACGCCGTGATCCGCGACTATGTCAAGTATGCTCCTTGGGTCTTTTTGATGGCCTTGTCTGATTGCTAGCAGATGGTGGTATTCGCCCATCCTACCCACAGACGACTCTTTTCCGGCGACATGTCGCCAAACATTGACCGCCTTCCTCATCTCTATATCCAGCCACCTCTCCCGCAAGCGACCGGCCGACAACTTCCTCGATTTCGTGACGCGATCTTCATCCATGATGATAGTATTTCTTCAAGAGCTTGCTGCCGCAACAGCTGCGTCGCCCAACTCCTCTTCCGCCGAAGCCATCGAGGCCTATCTCCAAGCGAAGCCCGATAGCAGGCTCTCCAACATTGTGGACACCGAATACCAGAAGAGGCAGCTGGACGTTGCTGCAGAGGACATCCTGCAGAACTACTTGGAGCCCAAGACGTACAACTGCAAACCTGCGCAGACCTTTCTGCGCCAGATGCTGTCAAGTGTCGTACTAGAGATGATTATAGTGGCTTGCTCAAAGCCCGAGTGGATAAACGGCTGGCTCGTATATCTCCTCGAGGACGGCGAACCTGAGATAATGACCGCGATTGACGCTGGCGTCGAAGGCGGCTCCGGACAGCTGCAGAATCTCAAAAAATCAGTCGAGAAGGAGGAATGTGCAATAGAAGAAGGCGAGGCGGAGAAGCAGCGGAAGCACAAGCGTGTCGTCAGCAAGGCGCAGGAAGCCATGGACGATGCCATGCAGGAGGCAGCACGGCTCAGTGCCATGATTGCAGAAGAGGATGCAAAGACGTTGAAGGAAATGCAGGAGCCAGAGCCACAAAGTACGTCGACCTCTTCTTTGATCGACGATCAATCCGAGAGCACGACCCAAGGCATCGTAACACCAACTTCATCGCAAAGCGATGCTCTTCCGGAACATGACGCAACGGAACAACCCATGGCCAACGCCTCTCAGGCACCAATGCAAGCGTCTCCACCGCCAGACGCCCAAACGCCCGAGGACGCTCCCAATCAAGAATTCCAGCGATCCTTTACCAGCTTTGATCAGCTCGTCTCCAACCAGCCCCCGACTGCCCTTTTGGCAAATCCACCGCCCCCACTCACCATACATGATGCCAAGATCGTCATCTTCGATGATGCAATGCCCGGCGAAAAGGCGGTGCTGAAGAACAAACCCAATGTCGAGTACCTCATTCAAATTGAACCCGCATCACACCATCATTCGGGGTGGATGACTGCGAGAAAATATTCCGATTTTGAAACGCTACACGAAGTCCTGCGCCGCATAGCTGCCATCACCGGTGCGACCGGGTTCACAGAAGCTCATTCGACCCTGCCACAATGGAAAGGGCACACGAAAGCCTCGCTAGTTGGCGAACTGCAGCGATATCTCAACGGAGCCTGTTCCTACAAACCTCTAGCAGAGAGCGAAGGGATGAAGCGCTTTCTTGATAAGGAGACTGGAATTAGCAAGTCCCCTGGTGGCGCGAAGGGGCTTGGTCTCGGGTGGCCAGGACAAGCCTTTGAGAATATGGGCAAAGGCATGGTAGACGTGCTCACCAAAGCTCCAAAGGAAGTCGCTGGAGGCGGCAAAGCCCTTTTTGGTGGCGTTGCTGGTGTCTTGGGCAACGTAACCACACCCCTGGGAGGCCTGAAGAAGAACAGGGAGTCAGCAACAGGCAGCCCAGCGAGCGTAACTCGCTCCACAACGGCACCCGCACAGGCGATTCAGAACCGGCACGGCCGAGCCGAAAGCACCGTGTCAGAGCTACCATCGCATATCCGAACAGAGAGCGCCGCCTTCACCAACTTAAGAGGCGCAAGCACCGATTCCCTTCGTAGCCCCAATTCCCCAATCGTGGACCAGCAGCCCGGCCGCGAAGCGCCAATGGAACGAAGACCAAGCTACAATCCCGATGGCGATGGCAAGCGTTCCGGCCGCTCATCCGTCTACGGCGGCTCCCGCAGCGCCAGCCGCGCTCCCTCCGTCCGCGAAAGCATCGACATCTCGCCCGCCATGGGCGGCGACCAAATCCTCAACCTCCCCCCCATGCCCTCTGACATCCCCGACGACTACACCTCACCCATCTCCCGCAACTCCCTCGACCCCCTCCACTCCCGCCACCCCTCCCGCGCCTCCACAACCTCCCTCCCCCTCCCCTCTGACTCCGCACCCCCTCTCCCCCGCCGCCCCTCCGCCACCTCCCTCGCCTCCAAACAACCCCCCACCAACTCCTCCCAGCCCAACAAACCCACCCCTCAACACACCCCCCTAACAGACCAAGAAACCACCGTCCTAATCGACCTCTTCTTCGCCCTAACCACCGAACTCTACACCCTCAGCTCCGCCTGGTCCATCCGCCTCACCCTCCTCAACGCCGCAAAAACCTTCCTACTCCGCCCCGCAAACCCTCAACGCACCTCCATTCAAACCCTCATACAAACCTCTTTTCTCGACGCAAATACCTCGGATGCGGGAATCGCATATCATCTGCGGAAAATTAGGGCGAATGGGTTGCCGACGGAAGAGGAGTTGAAGGCGTGGCCGGAAGAGATGGGGGCGGAGGAGAAAGAGAGGCTCAGGGTGAGGGCGAGGAGGGTGGTGGTGGAGAAGGGGGTGCCGGCGGCGTTGACGAGTGTGATGGGGGCGGCGGCGAGTGGGGAGGCGATGGGGAGGGTGTTTGATGCGGTGCAGGAGGGGAGGGCGGCGAGGGGGGTGGTGTTTGGGTTGGTGCTGCAGGGGTTGAGGGCGGTTACGCAGTAGGATAGTTTGGATGGATGGGGGTGGAATGGCGTTTAGGTGTTTGTGGGTGGGGGGATGGCGAGATTTTGGGGAGTTGGGGGAGTTGGATTGGATTGGATTGGGTTGGATAGGATGGATGATGTGAATGCTGTTTTGAGTACGTCTTGTAATATTATGATTGAGATGGTGGCATACATAAATGATATATACATTCACTTTTTGATATTAGCTGCTGGGACAGACAACGACTAGCACGCACACACACACACATACACACAATTCAAACCCATGTAAATGCAAGCAGAGAAGTAATTTCCATGTCCCTATCCCCTATTCACTACAAGAACCGCAGTAACAATTTCGCCAATCCCTTTCCCCCGAAGAAACCCAAACTCCCCATCTCACCCACCAGTATACACCGCCAAAGCGCTATCCCACTCCCACTCAAAACAACCCCCCATCCCAAACTCCCATCACCCCCAGCCCCTCCCTCAATCTCCCCCAAACACTAGCTACCCTAAACAAAACCCCATCAGCTTCATCCCAAGTCGTCGACTATACGAAGCTGCACAACACGCACATGCTTACCCAACCGTACTCTCCTCCTCCTCCTCAGCCTGCCTGCGGAAATAATCCCCATTCTCCCCATTCGCCGCCTCCAGCACCGCCGTCGGGATATCGCTGCCGACCCCAGAGTCGCTCGGGTGCGTGTAGACGTGCAGCTGCGGCTTTCCTTCGATTTGCAGCGGTGCGACGACGTCGTCTCGCTCCTGGTCCTCGGTCGGCGCGGCGGACACCTCTGAGCCTGTGGTCATCTCAGTGTTTGGGGGCGCGTAGACTTCTGACGGTGCGACGGAGCCAAAGTCTAGCGTTGCCGTGTGCTCGTCGTCATCATCCGAGGCTGACACTTCGCTGCCCTCGTCTAGGGTCGAGGCGTCGAGATGCGTGGAGCGTGCCGTGGAGCCGTACGAGGTGCGGCGGTCGAGATCGCTGCCCGTCATGTACGAGCCAGAGCCGTATGTGTACTCGCTTCCAGTGCCACTGTAGATTGACCGCGCGTCGGAGCCGGGGGTCTCGCCTTCAGCGTAGCTCTCTGCGTTGGAGGCGTTGCCGATGCTGTGGCGACGCTCGGTGCCAGTCTCGCTCTGGACATCAGAGTGGTCCTCGGCAATAGAGAAGGTGTCGAGGCTCTCGCGAGCTTTGGGCGTGGTCTCAGTCTCCGTCTCGCTCTCCTCGCTCAAGGTCTCATTCTCTTTGTTGCCCTCAATGGCTTTGGGGCGCCCATTCCAAGACGTTTTTCGTGGGTAGCTGTTTTTAACAGACTGGCTACGCTTCAGGCTGCTATTGGCAGCCATGATGCTTGCATTGGGATAAGCTTGGGCTCCAGTTGGGGTATTGCCGCTAATTTGGCTGAGCGAGAGGATGCGACGGCTTGCTGGATCTGGAGGTGGTCCGTTGCGACGAAGTGCGGAACGAGGTTTCAGTGCCATGGAAAGTCCACTTGCAGCAGTGCTTGGCGGTGGCATCAACTTACTCTCGTCGCCGGCGAGATCCGCTGTCATGCGTTTTTTGAGCTTTTTCGGGCTCCCTTGTCCTCCCTTGGCAAGGAGAAGCGCCCGGGAGTGGTCCATGATGCCATTCAGAATGCGGCGCTCGAGAGCATCGGCCTTTGCATCCATCGCATGAAGCTCCTCTCGCCGAATATCAAGCAAGGTGCGTAAGGATGACGCCTCGCCACTCAAGCGAATCTTCTGATCGGCAAGATTCTCGCGCTCCACTTGCAGTGCCGCAACCATGGCCAGGATCTGATCCTTGTCTTCTTTGAGTTCCATGATTGTGCGTTCCTTTTCCTCTTTCAGCTCCGCCAAGACACGGGCCTTCTCGTCCTTGACTTCCTGCAACATCTTCTCCTTCTCTGCCTTCAGGCCCTCAATGTCTGCTTCAAGGTGTTCTTTCTGCACAATTCGCCGTTCGATGAGCAGAGCGAGCTCATCTGCCTCCTTCTCTTTGGCTTCGTTTCCATCAGTAATGAACTGTGTCTGTTTGGCAACAAACTCCGTGACTTCAGCAGCAGTAGCCTTGACTTGAGCGTGGATCTGATCGAGGCGCTCGAGTTGTGGAGTGGACTTGTCAGTCTCGTCGACATGACCAAGCAGCTTGTCAATCTTTTCCTGGAGTTGGGTGTCGTCGTAGGTTGGCGTGCTCTCGATCGCTGGCGCAGGTGCTGGTAGGAGAGCGGGAAGGCTTGAGAAATGGCTCCTCAACTCCTCTGCGCGTTGCTTGGTCTCCTCGGCCATGGCGCGCGATTGCTCTTCTGCGTTCTCCCTCGCCTTTTGCGAATGCTCGTAATGTTGAGCGACAAGAGCCTGGATCTCACGGAGAGTGACCATGAACTTCGGATGGTACTCGGTAATGTTGTCTTGAAGTCCATTAAACACACGCTCAATGTTCGCGATTTCGTCTCGAGTGTGCTGATGCTCCGTCTTGCCTTCCAGCTGCTGCTCGTCAAGTTTGGCAATGGTGTCGTCGATTTTGCCAAAAACAGTCGCAGAATCGGACGTCCATTTCTGGGTGGCATCTTCAAATCGGTCGTTCATCCCGGTTATGGTGGCCCCAAGGGTATCAATGGTAAGTTTGAGGTCATCAGCCATTGCCTTGGTATTCTCCAGGATCTTCTCCTGCTCCTCGGCCTTCTCCTTCATGACCTTGGCCTGCTCGTCAGCAAGCAATTGTGCGTCGTCGTACTTTGTCATGAGAGTGTTGAAGCGATCGTCAATCTTCTCGACTAAACCAGCAATAATGGCATCTTTGGTTTCATCGTGCTTCTCAAGGCCCAAGGCTGACTTTTCTTCTTGATCGTTCCGCAGTCCCTCGATGGACCCGTGTGCACGCTCGAACTCGCGAGAAACAGTCTCCATGAGCTCTTTGACATCTGCAGTGATGCTAAAGTTGGAGCCGATGGTGTCTTCCAGGCTTTTGAACGACTCCTTCAAAGAGTCAATAGCACCGCCCTCGGTGAGATTGGTCTTGATCTCGTCTTTGATCTCGTCCAATGCCGCCTTGACATCCGCCATACTCTCAACCATTCCCGCAGCTTCTTGTTTGCGGTCATCAAAGCACTTTGCAGTGATCCCAATATCACCCTCGTAGCTCTCCAGGAACTTGTTGTGGCTATCGCGGAAATCGTGTATGAGGCCAGTGAGTTGCTCAACGTCAGACTTGGAGGGAAGCTCATCGTCGCTGGGAATTTTCATCTCGTCAAGCTTCGCCTTGATATCACAAACCAGCAAAGCCAGGCTATCCACATCAGCCTTGGTTGCCTTCTCCACGACCTCGTCCCCTTCGGCTGGTTTCGCGGACTTCATCTCCTCCAAGGCGGTCTTGATGTCGTCGACAATAATTTGAACAACGGCAACATCGCCTTTGGTGGCACCGTCTTCTTCAAGCTTCTTTGCAAGCGACTCGACCGCTTCTGAAGTTGTCCGAACGACCAACTCAACGTCGTCAATGTTCTCTTTCGTGACCGTCGTGGTAGGATCAGGCAAAACTAGCTCATCCATCTTGGCCTTGATGTTTGCAAGAAGCGTCTCGATAGCGTCGGTGTCGTCCTTGGTAGCCAGGCCCTCGGGTACAGAGGCGATGTTCTCCTTTTCTTGCAAGCCCAGCACAGATACTTGTAGGTCCTTCAACAATCCTTCGATGCCAGCAAGATCATCCTTGATCAGGGATCCAGTAGTGGATGTCGAGTCGGCCGAATGCGTTGGTGTCTGGATGTTTGCGTCCATCGCCTCGACCTTGATCTGGAGCTGAGCAAGCATCACCTCCATCTTCTCCAAGTCATTCCGCCGAAGAGACTCTGACACAACCTCGCGGGCTGCAGGTGCGTCGGGATCCTCGGCAAGAACCACTTCGTTTCCTGTCGGGGCGATCACTGCATCCAACTCCCTCTCAGGGATGACACCCTTGAGTTTCTGGATGTCTTCATGAAGGCTAACGAATCCTTCCTTGAGAGTGTCCAGTATTTCATAGGAGACGGTCATGTCAACCGGCTTGTCCGTCATCTTTGAGATATCTGATCGCAGTCCTTCCAGACCGTCGTTGAGGGAATCGACGATTTCGGACGAAGCAGATATCTGCTGATCTGGACGGTCAAGCTTCTTCTCAAGGTGCGAACGTAGATCATCAAGACCAAGTCGTACGGCTTCCAAGATTTCTTCGGCATCGGCGCGGGAGTGATTCCGAGTTAGGCTGTTCGACTGTCGAATTTGCTCAAGCTCGCCTCGGAAGGCTTCTAGGAGCTCTTCGTTAATACCCATCGACTTGGAGCTGGTTTTGATGTCCTCCAAACCCGTCTTTATGGCGTTGAGGAGCTCCTCCTGCCCAATGGACTCACCGGTGCGGACCAGAGTGCTTCCAATACTTGTCTTAAGCTCCTCTAGTTCTGCTTGCACCGTCGTGAGGCCGTTCTCTTGAGATGAGGTGAGCTGCGATCGTATGCCTTCGACAAGCTCACGGACAGCATCGATGATGTCTTCTTTATCTGCCGAGCTCCCGGGATGAACGAGGGAGTTGCCCAGGCTTTCTCGCAGATGCTCGAACTCTTCTTTGATAGCGCCAAGTAGATCGTCACTAGGCAATGCTGGTGCCGTGTGTTCACCGAGTCGAGCGTGCAGCGCATCAAAGCCAGCTTGGAGCTTCTCCAGTACTTCGTCCTTGTGATGTCCGGTATCGCCAAGAATGACATCTTTCAGCTGGTCGAATTCTTGCTTCATAGCTTCGTTGATGTCTTCGTTTGAATCCAGATCGAGGTTGCGGGTCGCAACCTGCGACTTCATGCCATCAAAACCAGCCTGAAGGGCGGCGAAGATGTCTGCATTTCCCGTCGAATCAGGACTACCTCGCGAAGTAATCTGTTCGTGAAGATGTTCGAACTCGGCTTTGATGAAATCGACCATGTCGGCACGTGTCCAGGCATCGTCGCCGTTTAATCCCTGTGCGACGTATCCCTGCACGTCCGCGCGAAGACGTTCGAGCTCGCTTCGCATCGTATCAACAATTTCATCTTTTTGCGTCACATCCTGAGCCCTATCAACGTAGCTCTCAATCTCGGTGCGCAGACGTTCCAATCCATCGCGAACTGCATCCAGAACTTGTTCAGTGTCACGTCCATTGGCTGATGAGTACGCCTTGAACTCGGTGTGCATCTCGTCTAGAAGACCTTGAAGGTTGTGCATATCTGCACTGCGATTTGGTGCGTCTCGTGACGAGGATTCATCATAGGCGACTTTCAAAGCTGTGGTGACCGCTTCCGGTGGGATGTCGATGCTGAGTCCTTGAAGACCCTCACGAATAACGTCCAAGATCTGCTCGCGAAGCATTCCATCGAATTCGGGTTGTCGAGATGCAAAGGCCGGTTTGAACTCCTCCAGACATTCGCGCACGGCCACGAGAACTTCCTCGCGAATCTCGTGAGATTCATCAATTGGCTGAGGAAGCCTCACATGCTGCATAGCGTCTTGCACGATGCTCAAAACATCTTCGCGGTTCACTGCATTTGAGCCGCTGTACTCCTGAAGTCCCTCACGAAGACACTGGAGGATCTCGTCCTGGGTGAGTCCAATCTGTTCAACGTGAATTTCGGGCCTGTACGCTTCGTAGGCTTCTTTGACGGCAGAGAGTACGGCCTCTTTGTCGAGGAGGCCTCCCTGAGACGAGTACCGCTCGAGGCCGCGTTCAGCAAGCTCGCGTTTCACAACGTCGTAGACTTCCTGGCTGTCCACAGTGTTCCGAGTCATGGTAGATGACATGGACTGGCGTCTCCTCTGGCGCAGGACTTGGTCCATTTGGTCTTTGAGGTTCGCAAGCCCCTCTTGAACAATGGCGTTGATCTCTTCGTTGGATTGCCCAGAGTCGATGGCTGGTTGAGTGGCTTTGGCAAGCTCTGCTTCTTCAATCTTTCGAGCAAGTTCCCGGCCCATGCCAAGTACCTCTCCTCGTAGATCCTTAACCATGAGCTTTGCCTCCATTGACACACCACCGGACTGGGCCACGCTGTCTTTGATTTTGCGAAGATAGCTGAGCATCTCATCGCTCACAAAATCAGCCGCCTTTGGGCTCGAGTACGGCTTCGCCCCATCGCCAACTTTGGGCAGTGAGAATGTCGCACCGTTGACGTCCGAGACGGTTCTAGCTAGTGGTCCGTAACCGGTTGAAGGCTGAAACGAAGCGGGCTGTAATGGAGCAGTGGGAACCAAGGCGTTGCTAGCTGAGCCCTGTTTGACGAATTCGACCAGTTCAGTGACCTTTTTCGCAGTCTCGCCTGTGGCTTTGTCGACCAACTTCTGGAGGTTCGTGATTAGGCGTTCCTGTCCGTCCCTGGTCACCATTTCCCGAATAATCTTCTCAAGCATCGCGACACTTGCAGCGCCCTCAACAGAGTATGGGTTGGGGCTTCCTATGCGCTCGTCCATGAAAAAGCCCTGCGGCGAAGGCACGCGAGGGTTGAACTGTTTGGTAGGCGTCATGACTGGTTCCCTGGTGCCGTTTGCGCTGCCAGAGTGCGAAAACTCGCCAGGGGTGACACCAAAGGAGGGAACCTGTCCCATGGTGCTCACAAGCGTCTTCAGCGAGTTTCGAATGTCCTCGTCTCGTTTGCCAGTGGCCTCCTTTAAGCTGATAAGGTCGCCAGCATTGTCTTTACTCCGCCGGCTGAGCTGAGACATTTCTTTCTGAAGGCTCGAGACTATGTTGGTTATGCCAATAAGCTGGTCAGATATTGCATCAAACGACTGGGGGGGCTGGGATGGCTTCGAGCTACCATTGGTAACGTTGGATAGTGGGGGGTCGAGGTGCTCGCGAGGGATCGTCATAGTCTGCAGAGCAAGCATAGTGGCAGATGGGGGGGTGTTCTCGCCGAGGATCGCCTTCTGCAATGGCCGCGACGATGGTCGGAGAGCAGGAGTGTCTTTGAGAAGATCCCGGCTGGAAGGCGTGGGAGTACCTGTTCGAGAGGAAGTCTCCATTGCAAAGGGATCTTTGTCCACTTCGCGTGCAGGTGTGCCTCCCCTAGTGGAAGGCCGCTCTGGTGAGCGCTCTGGCGATCGGACGCCATCGAGGAAGCTCCGCAGATCTCGTACGCTTGTGGTTTGCAACGACTGCATGCGTTTGTGTTGTGCGCCTTTGATCAAGGACCGCTCTGGAGATCGATCGGGAGACCTTGAAGGCATTGGGTTGGTGGTGTAGGAGCTGGCTGGCATGCTCTCTCGCGCCTTCTCCTCCAAGGCTCGCGCAGCATTCACTATCGCTGCCGACGTGTTTGGACGAGTGGTGAGGCTAGGAGAGCCTGGATTGAGCGGTAGTGGAGGGGGAGCACGATCTGGATCAGAGCTGTCCCACCTGGCGAAACGAAACTTCTGTATTAGCGGCATGTCCGAGTGTTTTGATGGTTGGGGAAGAGAGAGGGCCGGACGTACATGGGAATTGGCCTGCCAAACTCGAAAGAATGTTGTTGCTTTGCCAGCTCTCGGTCGAGAGAGCTATCCCTGTCGACTGAGGGCATGGTAGGGAGGTGGTATAGGTAGTGGAATGTCGGGCGGAATGTGTATCGCGATTGCGCGAGTGCGCGGAAATGACACAATTACTTTGGCGCAAGCGGGAAGATGTTCGCGACTTGCGCGTTATATAGTGTAGAGCAGGTTCGTTGAATGTGAGGGTGCGCGAGTGTGAGGCGGGATGGAAGGTGGAGTGGTAGCAGCAATGTTGATGGTTCTGTTTACAGTCGCGCTCGGGCCACGCATTACCTCATTGGCCGCGCGCGCGCCAACACACCACCGCACCAAGCCAGCCCGTCACCCCGGCAGCGCGCTCCAGTGCTCGGATCCGGAGACGCCTGAGAGCCAAAGGCGATTGAGAATTGCCAGCAGTATAGCAATAGAGAGCAGCGCGCAGCACTTGGACATGTCTTGCTCGGGTCGCACCTTCCCAACACGGTTGCCATAACTACAAACAAAGCGCCAAGAGCGACGCGGCGAGGAATTACCTTTTCCCGCACCGCCGTGAGCTTGAGCTCCAGCAACCACAGCATCCCACATCGCACGCCACCACCCTCCAGCTCCCTCGCTCTGACCTCGTCGCCTCTAGACTCTTTTCCAGACTACCTTTCCGACACATCTCCCCAACATGGCGGCAGAGGACACCAGCAAGAGGATAGCGGAGGCGCAGAAGCTCGCAAAGACGGAGCCGTCCAAGGCAGAGCACATATACAAGCAAGTGCTGTCAACAAACCCGGGTTCGAATGAGAGTGCCATCAAGAATTACGAGGCCGCACTCATTGGGCTGGGCGAGCTCTTCCGAGACCAGCGAAGGGTGGACGCTCTGGCAGAGCTAGTTAGGCAAACGCGGTCGGTGCTCTCGTCGTTCGCCAAAGCAAAGACAGCGAAGCTCGGTATGCTCCATATACTGTAATCAACTAGTCGCCTCACTAACTCCCCTTCCAGTACGGCAGCTCCTCGAACTCTTTACGACCATCCCCAACACGACCGACGTCCAGATCTCCGTCACAAAATCATGCATAGAGTGGGCCGTGTCAGAGCGGCGCGGCTTCCTGCGGCAGAACCTCGAGACACGGCTGGTGTCTCTATACATGCAGAAACAGTCGTATTACGAGGCCCTGACCCTCATCAACAGCCTGCTAAAGGAGCTCAAGCGCCTGGATGACAAATTGGTCCTTGTGGAGGTGCAGCTGCTGGAATCGAAGGTATACCACGCGCTTGGAAATGTCCCCAAAGGACGGGCCGCCCTCACGTCTGCCCGGACTTCGGCTGCGTCAGTGTATACCCCGCCTCTGCTCCAGGCGGGGTTGGACATGCAGAGCGGGATGCTTCATGCCGAGGACGGAGACTTCAACACAGCCTTCTCGTACTTTATCGAGGCAATGGAGGGCTATCACTCGCAGGATGAGACGCAGAAGGCGACGTCAGCGCTGCAGTACATGCTGCTTTGCAAGATCATGCTCAACCTGGGCGACGACGTGACCTCACTGATGAGTTCAAAGCATGCCATCAAGTATGCAGGGAAGAGCTTGGATGCCATGAAGGCCGTGGCGCGAGCCCACACCAACCGCAGCCTGGAGGAGTATGAGACGGCGCTTACGGACTTTCGGCATGAGCTCGCGAGCGATCGATTCATCGCCAGCCACCTCCGACGCCTGTATGACAACATGCTGGAGCAGAACCTGATCAAGGTGATTGAGCCATTCAGCAGGGTGGAGATTGACCACGTCGCCAAGATGGTCGGGCTCGACACGGTGCAGGTTGAGCGCAAGCTGTCGCAGATGATCCTGGACAAGGTCATCATCGGGGTGCTGGATCAGGGCGCAGGGTGTCTCAATGTGTTCGACGAGTCGGAGCGCGACCAGGGCTACGATGCGGCGCTGGAGACGATTGAGAAGCTCAGCAACGTGGTCGACGTGCTCTACACCAACCAGGCGTCGTTGCTCGAGTGAGCCATGGCACACTACGGACATGGCCACGCTCCGGCACATGAGTTTGGCGCAGTGTAATATAGCATACATAGACGGTGAGACGACGACTCGCGAATGAAGGGAAAGGTGGGTAGTACGAGGCGATTTGGAGCCGCGCGGAATCTTATGCCTCGTGCGTACCCGAGTCTCACCGCGTCCCCTTGCAGTGGCAGCACTCAGATATATGAAAAGCATAAGCACTCGACAGTGGCAGCATGTAGTGTCGGTGATGGGTGGAGGAGGAATTCCGAGTAGACGAGCAGTTTGCATGCGTCTGACCATCCCATGCGTGGGTAGCTTCGGGCCTTTTCGCTCAGCGTGAACGAGCGAGCCTCTCTCTCCATGGGCATCCGAGCCCTTCCATGTGTGCTTCTAGAAAAGGCTCAGCCGCGGGCCACGGAGCCGCACCCACTGCAGCAGCAGCAGCACCACCACCACCACCCACGACACCGTTGTATGTACCCACGCCCACGCCCACGCCCACGTACCCACCCACGTCGTCGGTGCCGCGGCTCGGCGACTCGACATGGCCACTGGCAAGACAAGCACACGCGCACCAACAACGGCACTGAACCGCTAATCCACGACGACAGCGCAGGTACAGCAGGTGGCGGGGGGAGGGGGAGGGGGTGAGCCGCCGGACACCATGCACACTCACTGTTCGGGCTCACACAGCCTAAACCTTTCCTCGACCCTCGACGACTAGACGACCGTCCCCACACCGCGCAGCAGATCTCATCACCACGCCCACCATGCAGCTAACACTTCTCGGCCCCCGACTGCAACCGTGCTGCCGCTGTTGAAACGAGAGCCCTCCCCCATGCGGCGCCGCGCCAAGATCGGTGGCTCTCGTGCCCTCGTCATCTCTTTTTTGCTTCGTGCCACGCCCACACGCCACCCATCCCACGGCGCGGCTCCCCTTCCATGGTCTCACGTGTCGATGCCCGCCTGGACGACGTCTCGACTGTGCGGCTTTGCGGGTTGCTGGGGCATCGTCATGCGAGCGTCAGCCCGACAGCCGCCTGAGGACGCCCACCCAGCCCTGCGGTTGCACGCCGACGCAGCACACTGAGCACAGCAGCATCTTGACTGCTGCAGCCCGTCGAGCCCACTGCTGAGGTCCGCTATAAGCCTCTGCTCTATGCAGAATGGTGCTTCGTTTGGCCGCCCGCCAGCCATCCCGCTAGGTGATCCATGAGCCAGGTTCCTGCTTCAGGTCAAGTCCGCGCTCACCGTCCTTCTTCGCATGTTGCCGTTCCGTGCTCGGGGAAGCTTGTTAGCTGCCAATCGAGGCGCCTCTGCCTATCCTTGCCTTGGTGCCCAAGGAAGCAGCGCTTGACGTGGCATTGGTTGGCTGTCTGCGCGTCGATGCCGGTATTACCACACACCCACGAGCATCGTCCCCTCGCCCTGGCCTTTAACTTTATCTCACCACGTGGGCGCAGAGCAAAGCGTCCTGCTAGCAAGGATTGGCATGGATGCTCGTTTCTCTCTCCTAGACCGCCCTGGTCGCCAGCTATTCGCTGAGCACACTGGGCTCCAGCCATTCCCGTCGGTGAACGCCAGGGACTCTGTTGGAGGCACCATGCACAAGCTTAACCTCGTTGCGAAGAGAAACCAGGCCCACTCGTTGTCTGTCAACGGGACCCACTCGGGTGCCATAGCCCTGTTCGCCTGTCTCTAGTCGTACTATTCCCTTTATTTACGAAAGGAGCATCTTCAGCAGGGTCGTCTGTGAGAACCGTGATCTAGAGCACACAAATAGTTTGATAGCCTTTTGGCCGGCAGGGCGCAGCGATGTGGTGGTGGAACACCCGCCTCAATTTGACAGCCGCCATTCCTTTCAAGCGGAGCATGGCCCAATGATGACCACGGAACCATTGACGCCTTCTGATCATGGCCCACGCTTGGGGGCGTGTGCCGCCGCCTACGCCAGCCAGAACAAAGTGCTGACGATCGATTCGCCCAAAGACCGCCGTGGCTCATTCCCTGGATACCTACATATCACGTTCTGACCCTCGTTCTAGAAAACGTGACCTCCACCCTCCCGTCAACCCCTCCTCACGTCCTGGATCCGGCCTTGCCCATATCAACCTTCCCCACGTTGCTCTTCGGACTCCGCATCTCGACCTTAGTGGCACTTCCAAAACATGAGACGGGTTCTTTTGACCGGCGGAAATACTCTCATTGGATCCCACATCCTTGGGCATTTGCTATCTTCTCCGGACGTGTCCGTCCGCGCAGTAGTTGCGTCGAGGGAAGACGCACAAGCACTCCAACAGCTCTTTCCATCGTCTGCGAGCAGGCGCATCGATTTCGCCATCGTGAGTCCTCAGGACCTTGCGATACCAGGAACGTTTGACGATGCGCTGAGCCATTATCCGGGTGGCTTCGACACAGTCGTCCATACCGTCACCGCCGACCCGTCAGAAGAGGCCGACTGCCTATCTCGTTTCATCAACCTTGAGACCGACACACTGATCAACTTTCTGAGGAGCGTCAAAGATGTTGCAGTCACTGTCCGACGAGTCGTCATCATCACCTCTCTCTCCCCCTTCGCTCGCTGGCTGGTCCATCCTCAAGCAGAACGAAGTCCTCGCGGTGGCCAGTCTTCAGTGAACCGATTCGTGGAGATTGATCCAGAATATGTTCTCGCTACGAGTCAAGCCAGCGATAACATCGTCCACGATGCCTTGTGGAAGTGGAAAAAGGACGCCAACGCCCAGTTCGATCTCGTCTCTCTCACCGCTCCGAGCATCTACGGCCCCTCTTTACGCCCCTTGGTCAACTCATCCGACCTGGAAGAGGCAAACCGGCGGATATGGAACATCTGTAGCAACGACTCTCATGAGCGGATGACCTCACCGCCATACGGAATCGACCACTTCACTGATGTCAGGGTGAGTCAGACAGCAATTTCACTGAGGCGCACTTGAGGCTTACCTGCTTATTACCCCAATAGGACCTGGCATTTGCGAGTGTGCGAGCAGTATTCACCCCGGAAGCCAGCAATCGACGCTTTTCGATTTCAGCAGGCATGATGCCCTCGGGGTCGTTGATCGCCGACTTCCTCATAAGTCGCTTCCCCGAACTCGGAAACCGCGTTAGATCGGATGGCTCACCGCCCCGTCGGCCTCCCTCAGGAGAAGCGCCTCTGGAAGTAATTGACACGCATCTGGCTGTCGCCATTCTGGGCATGGCACAGTACCGCCCTATCGAAGAGACGCTTACCGATCTTGCGAGACAGATGCTGGAGTTACACCAACGCAAAGAATGGAAGCGAGTAATAAACAGCTAAAAACTTGAACGACAGTATGAAATATCTCTTTTGTGATTCAATCCGATTCCTCTTTTCTGTTCTTTTTGCGGCATGAGACCCAATTTGCCATAATTTCCAGCACAATCATCGCTTGACCTTTTTCTATTCCTCATCAATTCACCAATTGCAGTTATACGCCAGATTCCATACCGGCCGCGATCGATCAGTGACGGATTCGAAAACCGAGCTATAGTTCAAATGTGGCGTTGTGGCACTCCTGATGCGTGTGGAACGGGATTACTGCCGGCGTCTTTTGCTAGCTCCCAACAAGCGCGCGGACAGTCACACTGACCTAAGCTTCCGACAATTGCCATTCAGGCGATCGTGTGGCGCGCGACATTGCAGAGTTGGTTGACGATGGATGACACGAAGTCGTCGGGATGCATTCGGTTCTCGAGGCCGTCACACGTCTCGCGGGATGCCCCTCGCTACGCGCGAAACATGGACAAGGGCGACAGTGACGCCGACGGTTCTCTCCCCGACAATTGAAAAATTACTAGCACATGACGTCGATCAACAAGCAATCGAGAGGACGACCAGAGAGGAGCATTGGCACACGCGACCGTCCTTATGTGCCAACTTTCAATGCTGTGTCAAAGCACAGGTTCATTTCAATGGTGACATTCTCCGATCGGAGAACGGCCCCTATGTGGCAGGTGGCATTCCTTCCGATGGTCTCGACGGCGGCCGAAGTCCGAAAACCTCGCTCTCCCCGAACATGTTAATCAACGACTGCTGGCACCACGACTGCCTCAACGAAACTCAAAAGGAGCACGACTCTTGCGCGTTGGAATGCTGAGCGCGAACAACTTTGGAATCTACAAACGGTATGACCGTAGACGAACGCAGGGTGGACGCTTTCATTCGGACAAGATCCTGGTCATGCTGAGAAATTCACGGCGAAGGACGTATGCGCAAGAGGTGTCGAGGCTGTAGGGCCACGAAGGCTGGTGATGCCTGTCGCACAACTATGTTCCTACTTTCCAACGCTTTCCGTCGAGATACCCGACATTGGCCGTGTCGTGCGATCGACGACTTCGGGCATGATGAATTTTCCTTCTACTACTACAAGTAGCCCGAAGCTCCGATGAAGAAATCAAACTCCATGACAACATTATAATAGTGGGCCCTTGCAGGCAAACACCGGGTCTCTGGGCTTCTTGGACAGAGACTTTCTAACGTGGGTGCTATGCAAGTGCAATAATTTAACAGTCTACTAATCAGACCTTGACTGTCGAATCCAGGCCCTTTCACAACACAGTCACTGTTTCAATCGACCCACTGGTCTAGTCGGGATGGTACAAGTGTGGACAACAAAGCAAATGCGATGCTGCTCCGAAGTCCGCATTTCTCAATCTCGGCAAAGGTGCTAGGTACCAAGGTACACAGTCTCTCCGCAATCCTTCTCTTGGCATATCTTCTTCTGAATCAGCTCCCGTGAGCCGCATCGACGGATGCTGAGTGGCTTTAAGGCGCAGCCACACTCATCCTCGCGCTGATCCATTGTTTGCCTCTTTAAAGGAAACTCAATGATGAAGAGTCATGGCGCACGACGACGCCTCAGGTCGACGCCTCACCGTCGTATGTCCTAACTTATCTGGTGTCTAGGTCGAAACCTAACTCTCAGTGTTTTGTATGCGCCCACTCGCTGGCCTCGTCGGTGTCGCTCTTCTTCCACACTCGGAACAGTGAACGAGACCCCCGCGCCTAGGACAATGTGCCGCAATCCTTCACGCCAGCCGTCTGGGCAGCGTAACGCAACGCTAGCCTCATGGAGTAATTTGTCAATGCTGAGCTTTGACGTTCACGCGGCAGCAGATGCTTCCCCCGCTGAGTTGGACGCCTTGCTGCGCCTGGACACTGTCTCCCGAAAGTACGGTTCCAACAGGCGATCGAGCGTAGATGGCGCAATGTGGACGCAAATCTACCCGCCTCGCACCGGTGTGACAAGGACTGTTAGGCGCTATAGTCCGTGGGCTGGTATCGCCCTGGCTCAGAACAAACGTGTATACGTACGTCTAGGTCGAGAGGAGTCAAGCACGCGCCACTCGCTTCATAATCGACTTCGGCCTCGGGTCACAAGTCGTCCGTCTCGTCGGCGCCGGGTCGTCTAGAGCAAGCCATGTTTCTGTGGCATTGGCCAGGAAGCGGGACGCAGGATAAAAATAGCCGCCTGTCCCGCGCGCCCCAGTCGTCGTGTCGGAGCGGAGCCATTCGTCTGTCAGTTGCACATGGTGTTTTTGCGTCCCACAAGCGACCCATTTTGGGACCATCTGGCAGCAGAGACGTTGCGGGTCGTCCAATCACAAATGGCCCGGACGGTGCTCAACTAGCGCTTCGCTTGTGGGCTGCTCCCTGGTCCGCATGATTCGTATGACCGGCCCACTCCTCCACATCACCTCCCATCATCCATGTCTGGGCGCTTGCGAGGCTGGTGTGCGTCGACTCTGGAAGGGACCGGTGGCCAAGTCAGCCCGCCTCGTGCGCCTGCATACGCCTGCAGCACCTGAAGATTGAGTTCAATCTCCAGACCGACCTCTACCACCTCCCCTCATCGCCTCTCGCTGAATGCAGCGGGGCGACTGTGTCGTCGATATTGTCTTGCAGCACTCCATCACACGATACACTCACGCAGCGCCTCGATCGCCGTGTCCATCCGACCCTGCATGTCGGCCGACCTAGTTGAGCCTCCGGGCTGAGACGAGCTGAGCCGAGCCGACAAACCCACAGCACAGCTGAAATCTCATCAAGATCATGCGGTAGTTCCTCTCCATGTGCAACGCTCCTCTGGCAGGCTAACGAGCCTCAACTTGCCGGGTAACTTGGGTCTCAACTCCACGAGCATTCACTAAGAATTTCACTTCTTGCCCCGACCACGTCGACTCCTCGCTCAGACACAACCCTCATCCAAGGCCTCCTGCCATGTGGTGTGTCGATAAGCCATGCGCTTCAGCGCGTGAAGGTGGTTCAGCTATGGCGTTGAGGCACCAGCTGATGCGTCGTGAATGGGTCACCACCACTCTACCCAGCCAGCCAGAAGCGCCCACTTTGTGCCAAACTTTCGCGTGCAGCCGTGCGAGTAAACTACAAGATGCGCTGAAGACCGCTCGTGCTGGTGTTTTGATCAGCTTTCTGGCATCTCACCGACCATGGCAGCGACCAGCGACAAAACACGGATTCCTGCGGGAGTACCGCAGTATGTGATCGACCATGGTAAGGCTCTCTCATGCTTGTGACTCGCTCTCTTTTGCCAGTCGTTCTGCATGAAACACTTTTTCCAGGCGCTATTTCTCCACTTTTGGCAATTTTCTCGCACACGAGGGTGGCAAACATACTCTGCACAAACCTATACCACGATTCTTCTACCATTCTCAGTATTAGTCTCGTATTCTTCTGCCTACACCTACTCGCTTGCACGTCTTCACGGGGCAGCAATTTCCCTGGCCCAATCATGTCGCCCATACGCGAGTGGCTACTAACGTTCTTCAGCGCCGCTAGTCCACCTCTACAGCAAAGACCCTTACCTCCCATCTGCTTTCGCAAACACGCTACGCAACACGCGCCCTCAAGTGCACTTCAAGGACGTGCAAGTCGCTTCTGCGCCCCTGACGCTCGATAACCTGGACCAGCTGAATAACGTTGGTGGTGGCGATGTCTACCTTACGAGCAACGTGGATGTTACGACGAATCCCCAGTGGCTGAATGGCATTAAGCCTGATGAGAACGGCAGCACAGGAGAAGAGAAATCTGCAGTGATCATCGTCGTCGATAAAGGAAATGGCGTCGTTGATGCGTTTTACATGTACTTTTGCGCATTCAACTGGGGTGGCGTCGTACTCGAGAAGCAATTGGGCACGTAAACCAGCCTCCATTTGTGGTTCTCATTTCTAACAATACTTCAGGCGACCATATTGGTGACTGGTACTCCTCATTCCCTTCACCCGCACTCCCCATCTAACCGCCCATCAGGGAACACAACATGATCCGATTCGAAAACGGAGTGCCCAAAGCAATGTGGTACTCGCAGCATGCCAACGGCGAAGCGTTCAAGTTTGATATTCTCAAAAAGGACAAATCGGGAAAGAGGGTAAGCTTATCTCATTTTTCATCCCTAAGCATGCCCTACTCCACAAACCCCCGTCACGCGCCATAAGCTGTCAAAGTGCCGATCGGCGCCTTGGCTTGGCCAGCAGCGGCTCGCAGACGTCAGTCAGATAAGAGTAGTACTGCACTGCGGCCTCGCGGCGTAGCACACGCGTTTAGTTTTCTGTTCGCCCCATCGCATCCATCCCCAGAGCGCAGCACCAAAAGTGGGGAAGGGGGAAAACAAGGAGACCGAACTGCCGACCCTGTAAATCCGTCAAACCCCAGACCACGAGTCACGTCACCACCAGGTCCCCACCGCTCCGCCTTCCTCCCCCCAGACCAACACATACCCCAACCCCAAAATCCCTCAACTCCATACTGTAGCTCCAGACCCTGAATCACACCACCGCGCCCCGCGGCTCCGCCCTCTTCCCTGAACCCCTCATTCCTGCCTCCCCAAACCCACCTTCTCCTTCTGCTTCAACCCGCCATCTCCCCTCCTAGACTAACCTCCCCCCCCCCATCATGTAGCCTCTATCCTTCTCCGCCCACGGCTCCCACGCCCTATACCCCCTCCCCGGCACCCACGACCACACGCTCCCGAACCTAAACCTGCCCTTCCCGCTCCTACTCGTCGACGAATGCGACACCGGACCTATCTACGACCCTTTGCTCTCAGCGTATTTCTACGCCTTCAACACTTCCACCAAGAAGCCTGAACCGTACCGCGCCGGGGATCCAGTCGGGTTTCTGATGTATAGGGGAAGGTGGGGGGATGAGCAGTATGGCGACCAAGATAAACGGCAGATGCAGTTGGCTGGGAATAGGAAGTTTGTGGGGGGCCCGACGGGGCCGATGGATAAGCAGTTGGAGAGGAAGGAGCTGTGGCCCGAGAGTAAGTGGAGTAAGGGGCAGAAGGTGAGGGGGTGGTTGGGGTTATGACTATATGGACCGGATTTGGGGAGTGTGGTGTTGGGGGTGGTGAGTTGTGGGCGTTGGGGGAGGGGGAAGGGGAAGAAGGGAGTGAAGAAGGTGAAGGTTAATGGAGAGGGGGTGTGAAGTAGTTAGGAAGGGAAGGCAATGGGAGGGGTGAAGGAAGTAGGTAGGGAGGGAGGGAGGGAGGGGAGGGGGTGATACCGTGGGAATGGATAGAGGAAGGAGGATTTATAACGGGGCGTACAAGATTGATTATGCTGTAGACTTTTTATAGCGGATATTCTTTAATCGTACTATACCACCCTAACGCCCTGCTGATGCCAGAAACGCACACTGCACTCCAACGTCATCAAACTCATCTTCCAAATCCCATCTATTCCTCTCTCCGATGCTTCTTCTTCTTCTTCTCTTTCTTGGCTGATTTCTGCGGAGTCACCTCCGGGCTCCGCTCCACGACCGGCACATCCGCCATCTCCATCTCCATATCCACATCCACATCCTCACCCCCCCCCCCCTCTCCCCTCTCCGCCCCCCTCCTCACCGGATCCACCACCCTCACCGGCGCCAGCACATCAAACCCCCCCGTCCCCACGCGCCCCAACTTCCCCAACACAATCCTCGCCGACGGATTCGACAAATCATCCCAATCGCGCTCGAGCACCGCATCCCTCAAAAACCCGACCGTCGTCTCAAACGACATCTTCATAAACGGCGACACATTCGCCTTCAAGCCCATGCGATTAAACGGCGTGAACCCGCCGCCCTTGGTCATGGTATCCGCGATGAGGTTGAGATGGCGCAGATCGACGCTGATGCCGTGGCCCGCGAAGACGGCGTGCATTTCGCGGACAATGGTGGCGCGGCATGCCTCGACGCCGTAGAGGTGCAGCATGGACACAATGTCGTTTGTGAAGAGGCGCGTGGTGTCGATGATGTGGCCGAACTCGCGCATGGCGGAGAGGTTTGCGCCGTCGGTGGCGATGATGGGGATCTCGGTCTCGCCAACCTTCTCGGAAGTGAGCGTGGCTTTGTTGATGCCGGGGATGACGTGGATGGTTGCAAAGTCTGCGGCGGCTTCGGCGTGGTGGAGCATAAGGAATTTGGACGCGGTGTCGGGGTACTCGAAGATGATGTCGCAGAACTCGCCCTTGCGGTCGTCAAAGGAGAAGCTGTTGATGTCTTGGCAATTTTTGCGGATGCGCTCCTGGCGGATGTCGGACGCTTCTTCGCTGGCGATGAGTAGGTCCTCGTCCGAGTCGTCCGAGTCGGAGTCAGAACTCGAGTTGGTGCCGGGCATCTTGCGGGCTGTGGGCTTTGGACTGCCGCCGTACGTCTCGTCTTCCGAGCCATCGGGAGAGTCCTCGCGGCGGAGACCATCTGCAAAGGCTTGCTCTTCCTCGTCAGGGGCCTCGAATTCGACGCTGTCCTCGCGACGACCTCGTTGTTTGGCAAAAGTGGCGTCGGCCTCGTTCTCGCCGTCGTCACTTTCATCGTCATCCAGTCCGCCTTCGTTGCCGACGTCGTCTTCGCGTACGGCTTGCTGTTCGACCGTGCCATACGACTCTCCAACCTTTGGTATGGCTGCTAACTGAGCAGTGCTCAACGATTTTCCTCCCGCCTTCTTCTTGAGGTCCATGCGAATGAGTTTGTGCAGACGAGGGGCAAACTTCTTTTCTATCGACTCGGCGACATCGCGAACTTTGATGGCGTATTCCGCGCAGTACTCTTTCGCTGGATAGAGGTCAAGGCGGACTTTGTATTGCCTGGCCTGCGTGTAGATTGCTCCCTGGCCACGCGTCTCGGTGACAGTGACCTTGTCCACTACGGCCGACAGAGGGAGACGACTGATACTCTTCGCAAATTTCTCAGAGTCTGCCTTGGACAATTCTGAGTGAGGATACAGTGTCATTGCCGGCGTCGAGATGTGTGAGCTGGCTGTCATGACGATTTCTCGCAGACGCGGAATACCGAGCGTGACGTTCTTCGCTGCGTGGCCGGCCAAATGGAACGTATTGAGCGTCATCTGTGTCGAGGGTTCTCCAATCGATTGTCCAGCGACAACACCGACAGCTTCGCCAGGCTCCACAAGAGAGCGCAGATATTTCAAGTCAAGTGCGGCCTCGAAATTCTTCTTCAATACCACACCAGCAGCATCACTCTTCTTCTTCCTGATGAGCTTGTCCGGATTCTCGTCGCAGTATTCCCGTTTGGCGGCGAAGAACTTCTCAGACACGCTTCCACTGTGACGACCTGGAGCGTACAGGGCGAGAGCCGGATCGGCAGCAGCGACATTACCAGTCTTCCTGACCTTCTTGTAGGCAGCTTTTGTATAGTCTGTTGCTTCCTCGCTGCGAACCTGATTGTAACCCTGGGCGATGTTCAGTGACTGATACATCGACATGAAGTTCTCTGCTTGAAACTTGAAGTCGTTCAGGTACTTTTGCTTCGTAGTGTCAAGTCCATCTTCTCCGTACAGGAACTGAACCATGCCACCGTCGGAATCCCGCACAGAGGTGTCGTATTCAACACGAAGCCCCTCCATTCCCTTGATGATACACCGCTGGAGATATCCAGAGCGTGATGTCTTCACGGCGGTATCAATCAAGCCTTCCCGCCCAGCCATGGTGTGGAAATAATACTCCTGCGGTCGAATGCCCGTCAAGAATCGATTCACAACATAACCACCGGCGCGCACGCTGGTTTCGTAAGGTTTGAAACAGGGCAGAGTCTTTCCGCTGATCATTACAGGCACACGTCGTCCTTCCAGAACTTGTTGTCCGAGGTTACATGAGATTTGATTTGCGTTGACCATGCTCCCTTTTGCGCCAGAACCAGTCATGGCCTGCATCTGATTCTTGGGGAACGGTTTGATGAGCCTCTCAGGCAAGCACGCCTGTGTAACTGCTGACGAGATCTGCGCAGTTGCAGTGTTGGAGAGGAGGTCAAGACCATGTTGCTTCGATTCGTCCCGTAAAACTTGCTCCAACCGCTTCTGTAATTCTTTGCTTGTCGGTCTGATGGTTTCTGGATCGAGAGTGACATATTTGGCGGCAACCCCAAAGCCCACTTTTTCAGCCTTTGTCAATTCCTCAACTCGTGCTTTGTCGCCTTCGGTGGTCAGGATTAGGTCCTCAACCCCGCAAGAGAACGCTCGCATGTGGAGGAGCTTCGTCAGCAGTCGCCCGAGGACACTCAACACTCGGCCTGCGACTGTGTGCCCGTACGCTTCGTAAATGCCATTTATGAGACCACCTCCCGCAGGACCGATTTGAGCTTTGTCTAGAATGCCGCAGAGAAGCTCGCCGTCTTGAACAATCACAGTCTGCTCTTCAGAGTTCGGACCCCACATCTTCAAGTTGGTCTGAGACTTTGATGTCAAGGTAAGACCAGGGTATTCTGCCGGTTGCACATTTGTAAGGATCGAGGACACAATCTGCTTGCCAGTCCACATGGGTCGTGGTTTTAGAATTGCGGGCTCGACGGTGAGTAGAGATCCGGATGTGGTGTGGCCATCTTCTGGCCGCAGGGAAGAGTACAACAGCTGTTGATAATCCTCTCTACTGAAGAAGGTGTCGCGATTCGTCAGCCACACGCCCATAGAGATATGGTCCTGAATGAGGCCTCTTAGAGGCTTCCCAGCGGTAGCCGAAAGATATTGATGGTCTGTATCGGCAATGGTTGCTGCTTCGGCTCTTGCAATCTCATTTTGAGGAAAGTGCATGTTCATCTCGTCGCCGTCGAAATCGGCGTTGTACGTGTTGCAGTTTGCATAGTGCATTCGAATCGTCTTCTCGCCCGGGAGTACCCGCGCACGATGCGCCATCATAGACGGCTTATGCAGAGTTGGTTGCCGGTTCATGATGACAATATCGCCGTTGTTGAGATGTCGATGGACCTTTTTGTTCCTGGCTCCATTCATAATGGTGCTGGAAGGAGCCAGAAGCTGGTTCGCCAAGGCCTGACGTTCATCATAGCTTTTCTTCTTCAACTGCATCACTTGTCCCCGCTCATTCTCAATCGCGACGGCGCCCGGCCACTTGTCGGGGCCATTGAGAACAGCTTCCTTCAGGTCATAAAAGTTGTGGTTCGTGACAGGCTCCGGATATGTCAGCTTCTTTGCAAAAACCGGCGGCACGCCGATTTCGTTTGTCTCGATGTTCGGGTCGGGAGAGATGACGCTGCGGGCAGCGAAATTGACCCTCTTGCCCATCATGTTCTTGCGGAAGAGGCCTTCCTTTTTCTCGAGATGTTGCTTGATACCATCCGCATTTGTCTTCGCGGCCGCTCCTTGCACGGGGTTCGCATTGCTGTCAATGAGGGCATTGACAGCACCTTGAAGACCAACCCACGCATCCTGAAAATGGCCGAAATCGCGGCGTCGGAACCCGGCCTCGTTTTCTTGGCCTTTTATCTCATTACTAATCTGGCGCATCGTGTCGCATGCATTGAGGATATTCTTGTAGAGAGAGTTCCTGGGGGATTCGGCTATCGAGTCGCCGGTCTTGTCCTCCATCCTGAATCGGTTCGGAGGGACGATGACCGAGCGCAGGAAAAACATATCAGGGGAGATCCCAGAGACCGACTTGGATAGGGAGTAGGGACTGTAGACGAAGCGGAGTATCTCATGTTCCGTTTCAAAGAGAAGCATAAGAGAGGCTCGAACTTCAGAAGTTGTAAGATAGTCCTGAGAGTTGTCGGGCGCGTTGATAACGCCAGATCTGCGGTTAGACTCGGTCGCGGTCTCCGATGCTACCAGCGTACCATCCGCATCCTGCATGTCTAGCATTTCCTCGTCTTCGTCCGCTGATGTCTCGAGATCGGCGATGGCCTCATCGGCATGGGGCGCCTTCTTCCTTGACCGTTCCTCCCGCTTCGCAAGAATGTCGACTGGATTCTGCAAACACTTTTCTGCTTGTGCCATGAGAGCCTTCTCCTTGCCTGAGAGGTTTTTCCGAAAGATCTTGATGGCGCGATCCTTGCGATAGGTCGGATTGATGCCACCGCAATTCTTGCACTTCTTGCTCTTGGTCATCTCGGTGTAAAACTCCTTGATCACATGGCGACGAGCGTCGCTGATGGCTTCGTTCTTTTCTTTGAAGATATGGGTGCTGGATTTGGAAATTCCTGCCCGCTTCATAGCCTTTCGCACATAGTTGTTGCGCTCGCCGATTATGTCCTCTGCGTCTTGTTCAGATTCTGACGTATCTTCGGCGTCTTTATCCTTTGCTCTGCCCTTGCGCTTCTCCCCTTTCCAAGCAACGTGTTCGTGCATGTCGCTCGCTTCTTGTATAAGGCCGCATCGTATCAGGCGGAGCTTCGAGACGTACTCGTTGACCTGGACTCTAGGGATCCTGAAACGGTGGCAATAGCCGCATTTGCCGCGGAGGAGGCGGAGGAGCTGGTCTATGAAGGTGAGGTGGTACACGGGCACAGGGAGCTCGATGTGGCCGCAATGGCCGGGGCAGTTGTCCTTTTCGAGCCCGCATGTTGCGCAGCTGTGGCAGGGTCAATGGAGTTGTAGAATGCAATCGCGCACGAGGATGCTTACGGATTGTCTAAAAAGGCTCCCAGAGCAGCATCGTGCAGTCCACTGGGTGTGGGATGTAATAGCGAGTCGAACGTCACTGGGTTGGTGATGCGCTTTACAGACAGCGATTTGAGGTCGCCATCGGAGAGGATGTTGAATTCTACGTCAGCTATGGTAGACGAAACCGGATGCGACGTGTTCATGGTGACTAGCACGGTGCACTACGCGCAGCGACGCAGAGGCGCGTATTCAAGTATTCATGTATTCGCCGCGGGACAATTTTTCGAGCATTTACAAAAGTCTTCCCGCGGTTTAGCCGCGTAGGCAGGCGCCAAGGCCGCGCACGGGCTCCTTCCGCCGGTCGCAACTTCTCGCGTCACTCACAAGCTCTCTCGCTCTCCCTCCCATCCACCCACCCACTCTCTTTGACTGTCAACACGCGCCCCGCCTGCGCACTCGTCATCGGGTATCATCGCCATCATGGTCGAGAAACGTCGCGGCGGCCCTGGCGGCCAGGACGAAGCCCCCACGCCGAAGAAACCCAAGTTTGACGCAGCGGCCGCCATCGCAAGGGCCAAAGCTGCCGCCCAAGAGAGGGCAGCCAAGCTGGGTCTGAACGCGAAACCCTCCCCTGTGTCGGTCAACGGTGCCCCCAACGGTGCCTCGCCGCCTGTCAATCCTCCAGCTCCAGATGCTGCTCCTGCCGCCCCGTCTCTGGATAGGCTTGCGACCATGAAGGCTGAGATCGAGGCCCTGGCCCAAGCCCATAACCTTGGGACGGCTGCTCCTGCTTCCGAGTCCAAGCCTGAAAAGCCCAAAGAAGACGAAGTGGAGGAATACAACCCCTACTGGGATCCAAAGTCAGCCGGCGCGGGACGGGCAGTACGGAAATTCGAGTTCGTCACGCCTGGAAAATATGTCCAAATGGGTTCCAAATCGCGAGACGTGGACAGGATCGCTGAGCTGAAGAAAGAAATCCAAAAGCAGCTTCGTCTCCAGGGCTTGGACGAGAACTCGGAGAAGGGCTTCCTCGCAGAAGAGCCCACAGCTCGAGAATGGTGGGACGAGGATCTTGTTCCCGATGCGACCTACGATTCCGAACCCGCCAATTACAGGATCGACACCGACGATAGCCCCATTCTCGAATACGTGCAGCACCCTGTACTTCTCAAAGCCAATCAAGACCAGCTGCAATTCCAAATGAAGCCAATGTTCTTGACTAGCAAAGAACTTGCAAAGAAGAGGAGGATGAGACGCGCAGAGGCATGTCAAAAACTGATTCTGCCCAAGGAATTCATACTGACTTTTATTAGGATCTCAAGGAATCTCAGTACAAGATGCGATTGGGCCTTGAGCCGCCGCCGGTATGCCGCCCATTATGCCCATTTGAACTTTGACTGACAATACATAGCCACCGAAAGTCAAGCGAGCAAACTTGATGAAAGTCATGGGCGAACAGGCCATTGCGGACCCAACCGCGGTAGAGCAGCTGGTTGAGAACCAAATCGCACAGCGCCTGGCCGACCACAACAAATCGAACCAAGATCGCAAATTGACAAAGGAGCAACGACTGGAGAAATTAGCCGAGAATCAAAAGAATGACGCGCTGAAGGGACTGAGAATGTGTGTATTCAGGATCAATTCTCTTGCAAATGGCAAGCATCGGTACCAGGTCGACCACAACGCCAAGCAAAACGCGCTCACAGGTGTCACTCTCATCCACCCCGAACAAGTCCTCATCATTGTGGAGGGTGGGGCCCATTCCACCGAGAAGTATAAGCGCCTCATTGTGAACCGCATCCGCTGGACCGAGAACGCACCTCCAAGCGATATCCAACGCGAGAAGCAGAAGACGTCTGGCGACCCGCAATGGGTTCGGCCCGAAGACGAGAACGGCAACCTCAAAGACCTAAGTTTCAATAAAGGGGTCCTCATCTGGGAGGGAGAAGTCAAGAAAAAGAGTTTCCGCACATGGCGCTATAAGACGGTAGACACGGACGCCGAAGCCAAGGACTACTTGTCCAAATCAAACATCGACAGCTTGTGGGCGCTTGCGAAGAGCACCGAGTAAATGCCCAGGGGGCGACTTCGCAGCTGCCCATTAATCACCCTTCAACTTGTACAAAATTGGACTTGGAACGACGGGACAACGACATTTTAGCGGCATCATGAGGCGTTGGCACGGATGCAAAATCATGGGATCTTTGGGAGTCATTGTTGTAAGTCTCACACAATCGACCTAGGAAGGAATGCAGTTATTAATACCCAAGCCTTTGGTTGCAGTGGCGCAGGTCTTTCCTTCACATGATCTCGACAGATACCGTCGGATGGTGATATCCCTTGATCGTAAGCCCTCTAACAGCGCCCCTTTAGCAGCTACATATGATGCCCATGTGACTGATACTAACACCGTGCCCTGTAGCCAGTTTCCCGTAGCCAGTTTCCCGTAGCCTGCAACCGCCAGTAGGTTAAAGTCTCTCGGTGTTTCTTATGGTCCTTTCCGTATCAACAGACTCAAACCAAGTCTCTACAATCCTTTTCGTGCCAAAGATGAGTGTAAACATGATGCTGGAGTCGGCCACTGCTCTTCCCTGCAAGATCTTTACGTGAAGAGCGAGTCTACGATAAGGAACTGCGCAAGGCATCGCTTTGATGCTCTGCGAAGGGAAGATTTGCGGCCTGGGACTAAATTTCGTTTGATGTCGTCGTGCTAACATAGACAATACTACTTGGAAGTGGAGAATGCATGGAAGACGACCACTTTGACAGCGCATCGCGGCGCTGCAACAGCTTCTCGGTCGGGTAAATTCTTTTCTGCGCTGTTTGGTTTTCATCTCGCGGGCAATCGAGACGCAGTGTGTGGCAGAAACAGCCTTGCATTCCACCTCGCGGAGATTTCGAACAATCGAAACCCCAAATCCCTCAATCCATCATGTGTCTAAGACTTCCCAGGGTGCTCTGGGCTTTCCTTTACCAGTCGAATTATGACCTTCCCAGTCACCTTCTTCGGCGACCTCGTATTCATAAAGATCCAACATACGCGGGTCCACGCCTCGTCCCGTCTCACCCACACTCACTGCGCCACGGCAGACAGCGAGCCCGGTACGCCCCGTCAGCGGCTTACCACACTCACATCAATATCCAGCTGCAGCAGTTCGAGCTCACTGCTAGGTAGTCGGGGCAGTCTGCGATTTTGAGTAACTGGCAGAAAGAGCTACATGAAGAGGCGCGGGCTTAAACATTTTGTGCCCATGTGAGCTTCGTAGCCTTGGGCTGTGGCGCTGCGCCAGCGATAATTGTGAGATCGCTGAGGTCGATGACAAGTTTCTTGAGCGAGGCTGATAAGGGTTTGCGAGTGGTGATGGCCTTTTTGAATGACGTCGATGGCGGGCTGCTTGATTCCCGAGCGGCTGGCGATGTGCATGGTGCAGCCGCCCTTTTATGTATTTTCACCACCTCGAGCCCGATGCACGCATTGCCGCCTGTCACGATCGACACTTGAAGGAATGCCTTTGTGGCCATCGTACCTTTGCAAAGGCGAAGATTGTACCAGTGGGGCTCTCCACGCATGAATTCACCATGCATACCATTGGTGCTTTTGCGACGGGCTGAACCTACTGCAGTCTGATGCAAACGTGCACTGACTCCAGCACCGAACCCCGGGCGACTGCGGGAGAACTAAAAGTGGCCGTCTGCATGCCCTTCGGCCCTGAAGCGAGTTCCGTATTACAGGGAACTGTTCCTGTTCCTTGTCAGCTTCCGGGTTGCTTATATGTCGTTTGCTGTCTTTGTGTCCCCCGAACGTCCTAACAGCTCCGTCGTACAACCCGTCAACCGTAATGGCTATCGCGAGAGATGTGCCGCCTCCAGATGTCAACCGAGCAGCACCCGCCCTACCCATATACGTGTGGACAGGATGTGGATTCGCTACTATCGCTGTTATTCTTCGCTTGACTACTCGATTTTACGTTAAGAATATTTCCAAATGGGAGGACTTCTGCATCTTAGGATCCTATGTTAGAACCACACCCGTATCACACTCTCAACAGCCCACTGATGAGAGCTGTAGTTGACTGCCCTCGCTTTGTACGTAGGCCTTCAGGCTCAGGTCAATCTCGGTTTCGGTCGCCATGCGTACTACGTTCCGCCTGAGCACTTTACCGATATGTACAAGATCGTGACCATGTGTTATTTCACAGGGTACACCAGCCTGGCCCTCGCGAGAACGGCCATTGGTCTTTTCCTGCTACGCATCGTATCACGCATCAAGTCCTGGACATGGGTCATCTATTTCGGCCTCGGCCTCAACGCACTGCAAACGCTTGCCTTGATCATACTTACCGGAGTGCAATGCATACCCATGAAGAAGATGTGGGATCCCACCGTTTCCGGATCTTGTATTCCTCCGAAGCAGTACACTGCCGCGCAAAGGTCCTTCGAATCGTAAGTATCCCCCTTCTCTGGACTTCCTGGCAAGATCCAAACACCATGATCAAAAGGAGCTAATCCGTACCTTAGCCTTAGCGTTGTCGTCGACCTCATCTTCGCCCTGTTCCCCTTCGTCTTCCTACGCGACCTCCAAAACCTGGAGAAGCAGCGCAGGATCCGCCTTGCAATCTACTTGATGCTCACCTGCGGCCTCCTTACAGCCATATGCAGCATCGGCCGCGTCGTTGCTTCAACCCTCGACGGCACAGACCACACATGTAAGCCGCGATACCCTGACTAAACCAGCTTTTCTGACTCGCAATCAGGGGACATGATCCCACTCACATACTGGTTCACCACCGAGATAACTGGCGTGCTCATCCTCTCCTGCCTCCCCGCCCTACGCCAACTCTTCGCGCACAACGACAACGTCAAAAAGGCCGGCAGCTTCTTGCACAGCAAGGTCACATTTTCCAAGAACTCTGTCACGCAGCGCAAGGACCCAGACTGGGGGACCGGGCCCGTTATTTCCCTAGGGAATATACAGTTGCAGAGGGACGTGTATGTCGAGGTGTCGGATAGAAGCTGGTGCAAAAAATCCAAAAAGAAGGAGTTTGGGCAGGGAGAATGCTCGCATCAACATTCGGCGAAGGCGCAGGCGTCGGCTGAAAAGGTGTAAGATGGCTTGGGAAGGAATGAAGAATCGAAGGGGTGGTTTCTTAATTTTGGGCGTGATTATTGTATGAACAGGGAAAATGTGTTGAAGAATACATATGGACCAGTGTGTGTTGTGGATGGCAACTGCTCATCCTGGGATCGCGTGTTCCTTGATTAATCGTACCATGGCTAGTTGATAGCAGGATCACTTACATATACCTTCCCCCATACATTTTCAATCCATCAAATATACACCCCACTTTGATTCCGCATCATGTGTTGAGCAGATCCTTTTCCGTGTCACCTTAAATTCGCCATATAGAAGCATTGACCCAGTCGCTAGGAAATATCCATGTATAACTTATTCTACCCCTTCTCCAGTCTTAAACGCTTGTATGAGACTAAGCATTATCTTGCCAAGTACTGATTTCAGGGATCATGACATCCAGCTGTGTCGTCATTCAGACAGTCGATACCAACTTCAGCTTTGTCGATTTTGTCTGCGCTTTTACCGTTGTCGTGAGCTGCTTCCGCCACGTCAGCATAGACAACAACTTCAACACTAATTTACACACCTCCACGATTGAGCATGGTCTGATGTGTCAAGCTCACGCGCTAGGAAGAGTTGAGTATATCGATCCACAGAAACCTACACGACAAAGCGCAATCGCAGCTTAAAGTCGCTTAGAAGAAGGATCAAATTGAATTGGCAAAGGAAGCGTCGCAGAAAATCACTGAACTTTTCAATGCAGCACAGAATACCGCAAATAACATGTCAGCAGAGAAACTCGACTTTGCTCTTTTCCACGAAACCCCGGCCAAAATATCTTTCTCTTCACCCCGTTCCCGATCCAATGTTTAAAAAGAAGATAAATTGTGCGCCGGCGTGAAAAGAACAACTCTGCATACTCACCGATAACATCGAAAGTCTCATCTCCAAGCGCACCGAACTCTTTTCCACCGCAAAGAATAAGATCAAACAACCATCGACGGCAGATAAGACGGAGATTTCAAAGATTGCATATTCAATGAAGTCGAATTCCGAGACATCACGGAAGCACAGGAAAAGATATGCAAAAAGCGATTGGGACGAACCAAACCGGACCGACGACAGACACCTTGGTATATATACCTACATCAAGAAAGGCTGAAAAGGATTTAATAGGCTATTCTAACTTATACAGAGCTCAATTCCTTTCGCTTCGATGCCTGATCAGGAGCGTGGATTTGCCTGAGGACGAGTATGCGGCTGCGAGACCGAGAACATCCGGAAGAAAGGGAATTCGGCGTGGAAGAACAGTGCCGGACAATTCACCAGCTCTTGCGATAGTTCTCGAAGTAGTTCCCATAAGTTGACATGTCTAGAATTTTGTTGAGGTTCCAAGACACATGCACATGTGCAAGCTCGATCTTGCGTGACTCGTGTCAAGCGATGACGCAATCGCTTAGTCCCGCATGTTCAGGTGACTCACCCATCCATTAAGCTCGGCTTTGACGCTGCACGCTACTCGGTGTGGTGCATAGCGGACCAACTAAATATATTTGTACTATATAAATTTTGAAAACGAGAAAAAATTAATTATCATGACATGATGGCCGAGTGGTCTAAGGCGCCAGATTTAAGCTTACTTAAGTGCAAACCCTGGTGGGGAAACCCGCATGAGTTCGAACCTCATTCATGTCAACATCTCTTTTTTGCCCTTTGGCCATTATAGACAAGGCATGCAGTTCTATTCTTTTGCTTGCGATGGTAGTGCGCTATGTGAACGACTGGTGGATTGGTTGCAGGAGTGTGTCTAGTGGCTCGCTTGTTGGCGCGGGGAAGGCACTCCCTGCTTCATTTTCTTTTGCACTCAAGCGCCCTGTACGGACACGCACCATCGTCAAGCCCAATCTCCTCCTTTTTGCAAGATTCTGTATCCTACATTCTGAAAACCGAATGCCAAAATCGATCTCTCTCAAGAACGACAACACTTCGCTGCCTCCTTGCATCTCCTGACCCGATGCGATAGAACCAGCATATTTTCCCGTGCTTACTACAGTCCAGTTCTCATATGAAAGCCCTGTGCAGTCAAGCAAATCAAAGCATGTCTATTATTCCGAAGATGCCCGCAACGCACCCAGCTGAATAACTCGGCAGTTATTGGCGGCTGAATCGGAGTTCACATGCACCCTTGTACCTAGCAACGAGCCGAGAAGTCACTGTCTCTGTAATGGCATATGGGCAGTCAAACACGCGTCGATCTCTCGACTGCTGAGAAGACCTGCAACAGCGCCAGGTTTAGCGCTGACCTTTGTACGAGTTGTTCGATACTTGGAGCAGAAAGTGATGGGGGTAAACAAGCGCCTGCGTTACCGTGTGCATACGAAGCTGACACTGAGAGTACTTTGCCTCATCTATTTAAAGCTATCGACAAAGTCAACATCGACCCTCACGACCCATAATGACTTCTCCTCCCCACCCTCTCCGCGTTCACATCGTAGGTGCCGGGTTAGGCGGTCTAGCCTGTGCCATCGCGCTCCGCCGCTCGAGCCCAGACATCGCCGTCACCGTCCTCGAGCGCGCTCCACGGATCCTGCCCGTCGGCGCCGGGATCCAGATTCCGCAGAATGCGGCGCGGGTTTGGGCGCAATATGGGTTGCTGGAGGAACTGAAGAAGCGAGCCAATGTGTGTCAGAACGTGACATACTCGAGATGGGAGAATGGGGATGCTTTGTTTGCACAGGTGCAGGGCGGGGAGAGTGTGTTGAATACGGGGATGCCTTGGCTGTGAGTGCGAGAGTGTTGGGGAGGGAGGGGTTCTGTTGTGGGTTACTGAGGCGAACAGGCTTATTCATCGGGTGGATTATCATAGGGTCTTGCTTGAGGAGGCGAAGAGGCTGGGCGTAAAGGTGGAATTGAGGGCATGGGTGGTTGATGTGGATTTTGAGAAGACTTCCGTAACGCTCAATGGGAGGGAAGCTGATCCCATTGAGACAGATATTATTGTCGGCGCTGATGGTGAGTATTTAACTTGACGCATGATGGAATACATCGATAACGGCTCAAGGTCTTTATTCCACGCTGAGAGAGAAGCTTCTCGGGATGCCATCACCCGCACAGGAAACTGGAGACCTTGCGTATCGTGGGACTTTTACCCGATCCGATCTACTCTCCCTGGATGATCCAGCGGTTGATGAATTGCTGCAACGCGACTATGTGACCGTTTGGCTCGGGCGCAAATCGCACGCGGTCTTCTACCCAATCCGCGGAAGCCAAGAATACAATCTCGTATTAGCATGCCCAGACAATCTACCGCCCAACGTGCGCAAGAAAGAAGGTGACCTAGAAGAGATGAGGGAGCTGTTTCGGGGTTGGGATCCTCTAATCACAAAGGTGATTGATAGAGTAAAGACTGTCCTGAAGTGGAAATTATGCCACCATGAAGAGCTGGAGACATGGACGAGAGGCAATGTAGTGCTTCTCGGTGATGCGTGTCACCCAAGTCTGCCATATCAGGCCCAAGGTGCTGCCATGGCGGTTGAAGATGGCGCAGTACTCGGAACGCTGTTAGGACTGTATACGAACTCGGCTCGTTCAAATGATCAATCGACAACCCCACCGCTCAAAACAGTACTTGAATTGTTCGAGAAAGTTCAAAAGGAAAGAACGACGATGAACGTCCGAGGCAGCGCCTCGAATCAAAAGCTGTACCATGTCGGTGACGGACCTGAGCAAGTGGAAAGAGACAAGATACTCAAAGCGGCGACTCTGGAAGAGAAGCAAGAAGACGAAGAGTTCTTGGTTATTGATGTCAGGTACCAGAAGAAATTGTTGGGACGGGATTGTATTGCCGAGGCTGAGGCCGCGTGGGCAGAATTGATTGCAACCGGAGCTAGAGACTAGACGCTGTAAACTCTGCTGCTGGTGGCATTTAGAACCGATAAATAAGTAATCGAATCATCAGAAGTTGTCGCAGTAGAAGCGAAGGACAAACGAAGCGACTTTATGAAGGTGCGGGCGGCGGTCAACTGGTAGCAGCTGCCTGGGCCGACAGTGAAGGGGCCCTCAACAGACCACACACAATCATCGCTAGGACTCTTCATTCTATTCTTTAAATTTCCCAATACAGTTGTTTTGAGCCCCCGTTCAGAAAAGTGTGGACGTTTCACTCCTGCTGTTATTCACACGAGTCACAAAACTGTCACCACTCAGCAGCCTCCCAAAAAAACACAAGGCTCGAGCTCGAGTTCAGCGTATACGATGTCGAAGTCATTGATTCCGCTTATAACATCACTAGGTAGTGATGACACAAATACATTATTGTTGTTTTTGTAAGCAGGTAGGTAGGGGTGTACAAGGTGTATTGAGTATGGTACGAGTGTGGTGTTGGTGTGATCAGATGTATGTAGTGATGTGTAGGAAGGATGGCTGGCGAGCAGCCTTATGTACATGATGATAGGTCACATGTATACACGTGACCTGGGCTTACAGTTTTAGTCTAATAACAATGGCAAGGTAGATCGAATGTTCGTATACAGAATTCAAGGGACGAGACGTGAGCTGAGCTTGCAATTGAGATGACAAAATAACTACAGTAGCTGCTCGAGGACCCGTTTTCGAACTCTGGGTCGACAAACACATGCCCATTTGATTCCCAGTAAATATGACAACCTAACGTCCCTCACTGCGTAGCGAGACACACTGTGTGGCGAGACAAACGAGAGGTACTTTGACTTCCAGCAACCAGAAAGCTCAGCGTACAACGAATATTGCCATAATTCTATAAAAATAATCTACGTTAACGTTAACGTTATAGCTAATTCAGGATCTCTATAATCCCTCCTACCTAAAAATTACGTTTGTATTTGTCGCCTCTGCGCCTGATTTATGAAGTGCCTTCTTACGTGGCGTAACAGACTTCCTATCCTATAGCACCAACGCTACGTCTTTTCGCTCCGAATTTTCGTAAATAGGCCTTATGCTAGCCTTAAAACCTCATTCTAATGCTTCGAAGTTATTATTAGCCTTGTGCGCGCTATCGCGTGCAAATTCATCTAGAGCCGCCACGCCAATCGGTACCTTTCGGCGGAGGCGACTACTTACCCTGGTTAATGCAGAATGACCCTACACGTCCTACCCCATCATTATGGTGTAATGTATCTCTGACGACTGTTAGACCCGTGGCTGTGCAGCGCCACTGCCAAGCGCTGTGGGACGTCTAAAATCCGACTTTGGATTGGGAGCATGGCTAGCGTTCTAAGGCCCTAACTAACCTCCGACACAGCCGTTGTACAACATGGAGACGTGATCCGACAGCCGACTACATTTACTTCGGTAGCTTCCGTAACATCTATCACGTCGCCCTTAAGCCCTTCAGACTCACCGTTGACCCTTCCGCCGATCGAACAAAAGACCCGCTCCAGCCCTCTTACATCCTTGTGCTTCCTGAGCACACCATGACCGAGGCACATACCGAGCGGCAGCCAGATGGCTAGGGTAGATTGGGTGGGCATTAGACATAGCGGGCATGGTAGCGGACGCCAGAAATTGGCATAATGAGTTGGGGAATACCAAGCTCGAAGTGTACGCTTAGGCAAGCGGATTAAGTGTTATTAGCAGAAAGCCATGGTTGCAAGGACATACAAAGGTGAAAGGCACTGCATATCTTGGTGATACAGCTGTCGCACGGTACATAACAAACGGCATGGAGCACTGCAATCATTAGCGCCGTAGAGAGGTGCTCATGTTTGACCTGTACGGCCTGCGAGGAACTTAAATTGTAAGAAGCCCACGAGGACTGGGTAAGATGAGAGCAGAGATCTTCGATAAAGTAGGGTGGAACTAACCACTAGGTACCGAGCCGTTTTTATCTAAAATCGTATCTGATGGTGGCTGTGCTTGGTAAGACGCCACACCGTCGTCTCTTCATCCACATCAACAAAACATCGCCTCCGGCGCAAGGTCAGGGCAGGTGCGGGTCGGCCAACCTCATTGTTGGTGGTGGCAAACTGTGCGCGATGCTCATCAATTATTACAAGGTTTCATAACAAGCACTGCTTACGTAGTGAGCCGACGCGGACGGCTGTTCTATTGGTGCTGTTGCTGCGCGCAGCCGCAGCTTGCCTCCACAGCAGCTCAGCCTGGTAGGCAGCACCGCGCGCAGCATCGCACGCCGCCTCCAATTAACTACTCACAATAACACTCTTCTTGCGCAATACAAAATATGCGTGGTCTCTTGTGCTACTGACAACTATTCGCAAATTTCGCTCAGCGGATGTCCTTTGCAGGTAGCTCCTACCGATACCGGTAGACGTTCCAGAGCACGGCTCGCTACACGCTCAGCCTTGCTTGCCGTTGCACCTTTCCAATTCACTCCATCTTACCTGCTCCTTTGACGATGGCACAGCCTAATGTGGTTCGAGATCTCAAGTAAGATTGTTAACTTAGTCTGGAATGCTCTTTATCTTGTGCTGACACCTCTTGCCATTCCAGCAACGATCTCTGGGCTCGCGCAGCAACAGGGCTGTCTGACAACGACAAGCGAAACATAAACTTCAATCGCCCTGACAAGCTCAATATCCTCGCCGAATTGCACGCAACTACCGAAAAATCGAGGCAAAGATCTATAGAGTCCAGATGGAAATACATTCGCAAGAACGGAGAGGTGGTCATAATTAGGGATGTGTTTGAGAAGATCGTTCGGTGGATTGATATGTTCAAGCAGGTTGGCGATGCTGCCGTCCAGTATGACCCAGCACATGCTTCACTTCCTTGGGCAGGGATTCGGTTTCTCTTACAAGTTAGTAGCACCCTGTGACCTAACAAGTGAGTCGCTAAACTGTCTACAGATCGCGGTCAATGATATCGGCAAATATGCGTCGGTAGTAGAAGACCTTACTCGGATAGCCGAACTGATTTGTCGCTTCGCACTTACCGAAGAGCTGTATCTCCAGGGCACATCTAAGGCAGTCAAAGAGCTAGAAAACTCTGTAGTGAAGCTATATGCGTATATTCTAAGCTTTTTGTCCACGGCAAAGCAATACCTCGAACAAGGAACCGTGAGTACGTGTATGGCTTCTACTACACAGACGAGAACTGACTCTTCGTCAGAGCGTACACTGAAAAGCGCATTCCTCACAGAGAAGGACCTCGACTCGGGTTTGAGCGAGATACGAGCAGCAGAGAAGGAGGTGGATCTATGCGTGGTCTTGGTAGACAAATTGGGTCCGTATCAATACTAACGTTATTTCATTCTCTAACAGCGCTAATATTCATCGCAGACAATATTGAAAACCATGCGAAGTTAATGGACATTCTAGTACGCATCGACAAACCCTTGCGCAGGATGGATGACGGCCTAAACAACATTCACGACGATCTTCAAGGTAAAAAGACCTATGGGCTTATTGAACTATGACTGACTGTCTCAAGCGTCTAAGCGAACGAAAATCATTCAGTGGCTCTCACCGGAGCCGTATATACAACACCATAAGCAAAATATGCAGGGTGTCCTAGCAGGAACCGGGCAATGGCTTCTATCTGATCCTGTCTTCAAAAAATGGAAAGACGACAGCGCATCCTCCATTCTATGGCTCCATGGCATACCTGGATCTGGCAAGAGCAAACTGGTGTAAGTTTGTTCCATGCTGATTTCTATTCAGCGATTACTGAGATGCTTAGCTCGGTAGTGATAGAAGAAGCTTTAGCGTGTTACAAAGCCGGCGATAGCCCACAGCCGGTCTTCTTCTACTGCTCGCGAAACCCAGCAGAGCCTGCGCGTTCTGAACCGCAAGCAATACTTGCCAGTCTTGCAAGGCAATTGTCCTGCCTTGACCCTGGAAAGCCCTTGCTAAAACCTAGTGTCAATCTCTTCAAAGAAAGGGAAGCGCAAGGGTTTGCGTCTGGGTCGCTCCAGATGGACGAAATTCTCAACCTTGTTCTACAGCTTATCGCGCAGTACCCTCTGACAACTATAGTGATCGATGCCATGGATGAATGCGACCCCAGGAACCGACATGAGTTGCTTAAAGCTCTGGAGAAGATGCTCCAAAACTCGTCCAGCCTCGTCAAGATATTCGTATCCAGTCGGAATGACCAAGATATTGTCTTGCGTTTGCGACACTACCCAAACCTTGAGATTGACTCCCGGAGAAATAGTGATGATATCGCACGGTTCGTGAAGGACCAAGTAGAGCAACTTGTTCAAGATGGAAGGCTGTTACAGTATAGCAATTCCGAGATGGAGATGAAGAAGCTTATCGTGGACAAGGTGATTGAAGGTGCTACTGGAATGTACGTTTGAGACAGCAATCTGCGTGACCGTATTAACCTTGATTTGTAGGTTTCGTTGGGCAAGCATGCAGCTAGAGTATCTCTGCTCGTTCGAGCTAGATGACGACATCAAGAGCAGCCTCGGTCGACTTCCGCCGGATCTAAATACCCTCTATGACGAACTTTACGGGCTGCTTTCGACGAAGCCGGGTCAAGTCCAAGCAGCCATTTTTAGAAATGCCCTTTACTGGCTGTTGTGTGCCCGGAGGACGCTAAAGACTGAGGAATTCCTGTGTGCGATTTCGATAGATTCCAAGTCGGGTCGTATCATGGAGGTGGTATCGAAGGACCTCGTGCTAAAGATTTGCAGCAATTTCATCGTCTTCGATCCGCAGCTAGACACATATCGCTTTACACATCTGTCCGTCCGGGAGTACTTGGAGCAGAGGCCTGAATATGGCCCTTCATCGACAAACGCTCTAGCAGCAGAGGTCTGTCTCTGGACTGTGATGTCAGTTAGCTCCAACATTGCTACTAAGAAGTTGCTGCTCGAACTGGGCTGGCGCGCGAAAACTTTATTGGCCACCTTTGAACGACTATGCACATATGCAGATATCTATTGGCCTGAGCATTGCATGTCAGCAAACGAGCAAAGGCAGTCTGGGAGATTGAAAAAGATGTTGCACAACGTACTGATAGGTCTTCGCGGCGCAGGCACCGCCATTACTCTATGGAATAACCGGCTCCGTAAGCACTTGGCAGGCTATGAACATTGGGACGGAAAATCGCGACTGGAGGATGTGTTACCAAGTGCAAGCTCGGAATCATCTCTTGGCCTGTTCCTCTCGTGCGCTTTTGACTTTGAAGAGTTGATAGAGGTTGGAGTCAAAGAATCAGCTCAGGCGATGGATCTTGTGAATCAGAAGGGCCGAAGCATTCTACACGTTGCAACAAGAAACGGAAGTTGTGCAAGTCTAGCAAAGCTGTTGGCACTTGTCCAGCCACGTATAGAAGTCACACAAGAGGCGGTGGCCGCAGCTGCAGGGAACTCCTACAACGGCAAGGAGGTTATGGCTCTCCTGCTCGAGCAGCGAGGATC